>JAODGC010000006.1:1637061-1688107 GCA_027574925.1 Ecitoglossa quadriceps
TACTGAAAATAAATTGCATTGAAAACAAAAGATAATTTTATTAGCTATTCGTGGTTGTTCACCCTATAATTACATATAAAATAGTTTTAAAGTTACAAAGCAAAACGAAAGAGGAAACAATAATAATAGAAGATACCTAGCAACAGTAACACTGTTTTTACTGTAAAACATTTAATTCCAACTTTTGCTGATACACAAGACAAAAAATATTAAATTACTAATGTTGCGATTCATGTACGATAAGGGTAGCTCTACGCGTTTGAAAATTATGGTAAAAATCGTTCGGAATTGGAATGAGTTGCGAGTGGTCCGATGTTAAGCACACATGGTGACTTGAAAGCAACAAAACTGCAATAAATAATAATCCCAATTTGCACTACTGGATAGTCACTAACACCAAACGAAAAACAGAAATCAAGTGGAGCGGTTTCATTAATGTAAATAACAGGTTTGTGCATTAATTGTTTATTGCGCGTTTAGAAATAACGGCATTAAATAATTGATTTATAACACGATCCATTAACCAAATTATTTAGAACAGAATTAATTGTACACGAAGATATGTGTGTGCTCCTTCCGCCAGCTGAGGTGCAACTACGTTGTGCAGCGGAAACGCATTTCAATGCTTTCGGTAAATGTAAACAATAACAAGCGGGGCAACATGCTCAATACCTGGTCTACCTGTCGATTTGTGCTGGTTAAAATTTGCTCGCTTGTCTAGTGCGCATCTAAACTCGCACAGAATACATTAAAAGGTTTCAGTTTCTTGGTACGAGCCGACATTTGAAAGAGCAGACAAAAATGCAATAATAAATTTAGCTAGCATTGCAGGAGCCTACTAGAAATGTAGCCTTTATTTGTGACCTATTTGGGACATAATGGCCATTTTGGCCCCTAGACAGCCTTTGAATTCATATTTTAGATTTATTAATGCAAAGGCTTACTGCTCCTATTGTTCCTCTAAGCATACTCTCTAAAGTCTTTGGTTGAGAAAATGGTAGAAATGCTATAATGGAACGCCCATTAATCACATTGCGGCCTCTCAACTTCACTCGTCAGTGTACATTGATTCATATTGTTCTTAGAAAGCTGTAAAACTATAGAAAATTTCAAGACTGCAGAACTTCCAAAATCTGCAATAGATTTCGTCTAGCTATTGCAAATTGTTTATTTGCAGCTTAAATAGAGGCCACGTCTATACGAGCGTTCCACAAATACCCAAATACTATTTCCATCTCAGTTTTACTTACATACCTCAGATATGCCCAAGAATTTAGTGGAACGCCATAAATACATGTATAGATATACCATAAGTACATATTTTTACTAAAAACCAATTAATTTATACAAATTTCTACTTCTTTTTGCATTAAAAACAACTATTACCTCAAATTAATCTATTATACTAATCTTGTTGCAATCGCTGTTTTTTATGAATATTTATACCTTTTTTGTTATGTTTTCTGCTTTATTAAATTACCTTATAGAATCGTTGTTCTTAACTTCGTTGGCAAACAACATTTCTGATTATGTTTGGAAAGTTGTTCTTGTTGACAAAAAAATTTAGTGTTTATTGCCTTTGTTAATCCACGATTAGTGAGACCACGTACATGCTGAAAACACATACAAAATTTCAAAAAGGTGTGATGTCATAAATTTGGTAATGCCCTTTCAAGTTATTTATTTTTGTATAACAAGAATTAACAATTTTAAACTCAAAATTTGATTTACCTGATACATGGATTGAGGAATTCAATAAACAGATAAAATAGAATGGTTGTTTCTCCTGGTATTGATGATCACTGTCGTCGAACACTTCGAATGTTGTAAAATCAACATTAATACACTGAAAATCTAGTTAATGTAACAACCTGTAAATATATAGCAAAATATTCTTAATTGCAAAAGCCTTCGACGTGTGCTTGATAAAGATTCAGGTTTTACAAGTAATCATCAATTCCAGGTATTCAAATAAAAATCATGCATTGATAAATTAGCTTATACCAATGTTGATATATTTTATGATTAGTTATAATCATCGTAAAATAACATTTTGCTTTCAGGTCCTTAAAAATTAATTTAACCCGGCCTAAATATACATTGCGCCTATTAAAGATAGCAAATAATTTCTCTTTGAAAATTGTCTAAAATAATCTCTCCTTCTTACTTGAAATATTAACAGATCTAACATGCTTGTACAAATATTGATTACATGCACACGAATAATAATTGCTACAATATGTATCATCTAGTAGATTCATATAGTATCGTAAAATAATATGGTTAACCATTAATAAACTTTATCATTCCTCTGCATCGTGTCAATACAGGTACGCCATCAGTTGTATACCATTACTTAATTAAGAATTAACTTTCTTAAGGCCATATTATAGATGTATAGCTACGATATCGAGTAGTCTTTATTCTAACATATTTTAAAATTATCAATCTCTTCCAACTTCACTATCATACATATACAAAAATTAATCCACACCATCATTGAATTGAAAAATATATATTAATCACTATCATCTATTCTTAGGTTCTAATGTCTTGCTATATGTCATGATGGCAGTTTGAAGATCAGTGTATTTTGTGAAATGTGCAGTATGAGTACATAAACATCTCCCTTTCTCTATGCATGACAAAATGCTAGTATATCATATGTTTATGTACAACATTTTAAAATATTTGTTCCAATTTGTTTTAATTAATATGTACCCTTATAGATCAGTCAACAGTTACATTTCAGCACTTGATGCTCAAATAATTTCGGAATTTATTGCAGTAACAGTAAAATTTGTAAATTACTTGTATTTACGAGTTTAAAAGATTGCACACGCAATGTTTGTGGTTTTACGTCGGAATCTCCTATATGTTGGCCCATTATTATACTATTAGTAACATTTAAAAAATCAATTGATTGCAAATCGTTTTCAGTTGCTTCTATAGTCTCGGATGTATGTTTAATTTCATTCGTTAAAGTTGTATCATTTATTTCATTCTGACCCACATTGGGTTCAGCTTCTAGCTAGATAACACTATCCATAAGAACATTGTCGTTGTTCAAAGCAAAAAGGAGATCATCACCTTGTAGCAGGTTGCTACACACAGGTGCATTTACTTCATAATCCTGCTGCGTCAAATCCAATAGAGAAGGAATTTCGAGCGCTTCAGGATCTAACAATGAAATAGACGATTTGCGTACTTGAGCCTGCCGCTGATCGAGTAGTTGCTGTTGATGGTCTAATTGAAGTTGTTTTTGTTGTAATTGCATGCGTAGCTCCCGAATATTTTGTTGCTGTATCTGCAGAGAAGCTTGCTGCTGTAGTTGTACCTGTTTCTGTTGTATTGCCATAGGCTCCTCCAGAAAACCTTGTAGTTGAATCTTCAGAGAAGCTTCTTCCTCGGTAGAATTTAATATCCTTTGGGATGGAGATAATGGACCTGTGGGAGGCATAGACCCCTCCTAAAAAAATCGATAATATTAGATGACATAAATGAAGAAAAGCTAATTTAAGGATTGGAGGCAGATGAGAGAAAAGAATTGAGATTTTGTTACATCTGAAACAGATAGTAAATCAACATATTTTATATAAATGGTACTAATTGGCAAGCAAGCTAAATGGAAAAATTGGGTCGTCCTTAAAATAATTTCTAACAAAAGAAACTTTGAGATTAATTTAAAATCTAATAAAATCAAATATTTGGATACAAAATAACATAATGGTAACAATTTTTTTTTAAATTTTTATTCATCAAGGTAAAATGAAAAAGAAACAATGTGGTGCCTTTATAAAAGACATTCTGTCGATGCTTACCAGTATAATGTATATCACAAATCACAAATATTTAGTCTTTCATATTTTTGTTACAAATTTTCTTAAATATAAAACATTGCATTAATTAACATACATATTGTTGATATTTGTAGGTTTAAAGATCCTCCAAAATCTCAATTCTTTCTGCTGGGAGCTAAACAAATATATCCAGATCGAATATCAAACCCACTTACCAATAAGTTCATCAACACGCTGTCGCTAGGTTGACTAACGCATGCAGCTTTTCTGCCTCCAGTATCTAACAACCAATTACTCTTATTTTTCGCACGTCGCGCGGCTGTGTTGTGCGTATTATTCGAAATCAGCTGCTGCAGTAGTTCCGAGGACATTATGTCCTTTGTTTCATTCTTTATCCTTTTCGAATTGATATCATAGGGTGTGGCTGTTCGTTTTACGCCATTATTACTGTTTATTGTATTTCGCTTATTTTCATTTGAGTTCCAAGTTGCACCTACAAATAAATAGATTTAATAAAGAAAATATTTAGAAAAAACCTGAAGGCATTACTTTTATTATTGTAAGGAGATATTCTATCAAGTATGTCTTCCTTAGTGTGCTTGCTGACGCTGGCACTCAATAACTCTGCTAAACTAGATGTATTTCCAGGTGTAATAACTTCTGAATTATTTAGTGGAACCCCACCACCAATATAACTTTTTTTGCTGGAGTATGTCGTTTGTACGCTGCGAATACCCTCGCTCCACATGAGATCTTCAGAGTTAAGTAATGGCAAGTCGTCTCCAATCGCCATGGAAATATAGGGAGCTTTTAGAATTAGTTCCGGGTCTTCCTCCATTGGAAAACTCATAAATGTGGTCATTTGTTCATCTTCACCCAGAGAATCTGTGGGACTATTGATGGAGGGTAAGCTACATTCAGAATTCTACAACAATGATTGTTAAAACGCATAATTGCAAGTGAATAGAATCAGAAAACCTTTAGAATATTCGGTGAAAGTAGCTGTGGTGATGGATCGCAGGAATCTCTGTATGTAATAAAAGGATTATGTTGTTCTTCGTCCAACAACGGACAGAAACCGCCATCTTTTAAAAGGATATCATCCCACATCTCCGCCAAAAAGGGATGTGTCTCCAGTGATACAACATCACCGGCGACAGGTGCCAAGTGAGTTAAGTCATCGGGCTCATCTTTCAACACTAAAATAGTTTTCAATAAATAAATATCTAATATATTCTTTAATAAATGACCAAACATTGTACGCGTAATAAGTGTCCAGACCATTTACAAGAATTTCACAGAATTTCACATTTTTAAATTATTAATAGTGGACAGTGATATCTATTTAAAATGATAATGCATTGGTTGCTGCGTGCTTGTAACAAATTAACCATATAACTACTGACCAAAATCAATTCAAAGATTTAATTATTCTATCCGCCATATTAGAATTCAAATTACCTCAATAATTGAAAATCAAATAGAATCGAATTGTATTTGAAATTTAGGTTTATGGGATTGATTTAGCAAATATACGCTGTTACGATCACATCGAATTGTACTCAGATTACCGCAATCATACACCGCCTACTATAGATAGGTGTACTTACTAGTACGGTATAAATTTATTTAATCGAATTAAACACAACTGTTAGTGCTAACTTATAGATTGCCGATTGCGCAACAGACTATCAGGAATGCTCGATTTATGATGGGGGCTAAATTTAACTCATCTGCTCCCTCACACAACACTATGTATTCAACGAATGCAAATACGACCATCACATTACTAATTTAGATTCGCCAACGGTAGGTATGCTAATTTGAAAAGTCACTAGGTTAAAAACAGACTGTTCCAAATAAATATCAACAATGAAATCTTCGGAAACTAAAAAAATGTTATCGCATATGCCATAAACATTATGCGTTTAACAAAGCGATTTAATTCAAGGTCGAGGTAATAACTCCGTAAATACAGTGTTAATGCTAAATGTTAATTGTGCGGTTAATGGTTAATTTTATTGCGGACAATGTTAACCCGGACTTTATAACACTTCGTGTTCCAAAAATTGGCAAATTTAAGTTAGGCTGGAGAAATTGTTGCGATGAACCAATACGTAGTATTCTATTTTTATATACTGCACTATACTCATCGCAATCGAACGTTTGACATTTGCACTGATACGAGGAACCAACTCAAATGGGAGTTTTAAACTATTAGGCGTACTTGAGATTGTTTCAAACGCCCAAATAGAAGCAGTAATTGTCTCCACAAGAACTTTATAGATTTCTTCTTGAAACTTAAACCGCATCACAATGTTTGGTATCTTGTTCGAATTATACTCACGAGTAAGACCTGGTTCTTCGTCCGAAAATGTAAGGAATCCCTTGTTCATTTCTTCTGTTCGGGGAGCAAATATTCTGGAAGTGGCCGTCTTCGGCCCCAACTTTTGTTCGTCGTCGTTTTGCTCTAGGAAGCCACTGTCTTCCTCTTCGCCGTCTTCCGGTTCGGATGCAGGCGGCGTAATTGTCAGTGGCACAAAGTTGCTTTCAAGCACACCACACAACGGAAGTTTAATGTCGATCTCCACCTCCGCATCAGTAGTTATCTCTAGTGGTGAGAGCAATGGGGTTGCAGTCAATGCAGTTGCTGCATTGTTAATACTCGTGGTCATGCACTCGGCAATCTTTGTTGGAGACGATGATTCTAATTGGAATGCGGCGTAGATCTCACCCTCACATTCTAATCCGCTAAGTGAAAAAATTCACATTGTGTTCACCATCTATATTCCCCAAAATCCGCACTCTAATAATTATTGCTTCGGGTGTTGTTTTGGCGCTTTTCTATATAAAATTGTGCGAAATGAAATAGAAATATTTCTTCAACTTGTGTGACAACTTGTTCTGGATTCTAAACTGAAGCCACTAGATAATTGCAAACTTTATCTTAGTTCTTACTACTTCAGAAGATCTACCCTTGATATTTGAACGTCGTATCAACAGGAAGGTTGGGAGTCAAATGAATGGAACGCGGTTTGCCGCACAACCGGCATATGTGGCGGTCGACGCGCAATGCACGATCACGTGATACAAGCTGTACACTCAATTATAATTTATTACGTGGGACACTTAATGGGTCCTATCTATATGTGATACGCGCGATTACATCATATGAATCGAATCAACCCGGTCCCAATCCTAACATGATCTTAATAGGAGACGACCTTCCCAATAATCCGCTTATACTTTTAATTTATGTGCTTTATCCGTACATATTGTGAATGTGCACGTTTAAACTATTCATCTGTTGATCCTTACCTAGAAACAGTATCAGACAAGTAATAGATAGTAGTAGAGCATTGGATTTACATTTTTTACCTTACAATTGTTTTAAGCTCACTGCCAGCAACCATTGCGCTACGTTAAATTTGCTCACAAATACGAATTTGTTGTGTAGGAACAACTTTACAACCATGATTGCATACGCAATTAGTCGGAATCAGTATCTACATGCTGACACAAAAGTCAATTTACTTTGTGTCAACAGGTTTCGCTAAATTATAAAATAGCAAATCGTTGACTAAAAGTCAAAACAAGCAAGTAGTTTCTCAATGATAATTTTGTCGCAAAATACGCTGTGATAAAAGCAGGCCATAGCATAAAAACAAGTGCATTAACGAGTAATGTCTAATCTTTTAAAATTCTTTTAAGTAACTCACGAGCGATAGAATAATGTAGCTCTTTACCCTGTTATCTGCCATCATAAACAGAATTATTGAGGTCAAACGCATTTATTACACGTCGTTACGCCGTTTGCTCCTTGCTAAATGACAGACATGTACGACTATATAGTAGAATAGATACACATAACTCTTTTTATAGACGTCGCAATTCACGCGAATGCTGCACTTGTTATTGTAGCGACAATGAACTATTCAATTACGCCCAGTTACCGTCTAAATCTTTAAAACAACACCAAGCCCGCAGGATATGAATAAAATGGTAACTCTAAACGCGTTAGAGAGATTTGCGAACCCAGTGAACTGAGAATAATAATTTCTTCAAGAAAATATTACCGAATATTATTTTAGTTGATAAATTCAAGTACATAATCCTCGCATGTTCCAATCATGATATATTGACACCTCAATCGAAGTAACTGATCGATATATTATCAGCGTGCTAATATGTATTGAAGACGTGTTATCACCGTGCGCTTCTAAAATTGGTTTCGACCATTGATAGATTACGTAATCGCACGCAAATAACAGACATATAGCAATGCATAGTACGTACAGTGATCATTGAAATTATTCTCACACGATTAACGAATCATGAAGCAAACACGTATGCTGTTTGAATAGTAAAGAGCCCTCCAATAGATGTGTTTATTACAAATGTGCTTGCAAATGCAATTATATCAATTCTGGTGTAAACTTGGTATCATTTCCATTTAGAAACAATGTATTAAAGGATACAGCGAAATAACTCAGCTGAAGTAAAACATTATTACCATAAAACCTTAACATTCCTATGAAATGTTTATTGTAAACCACAAAATGTACTTGTATGCCTCACATGAATTCAATTATGATAAACATTTAGGTACGAATATTTACTTTTATGCACTCTATTCCAGTCCTCAGATTTGTACAGCCTTGATAAACTATATATATTCGCGGCATTTAGTAAAAGCGAAAGAACATAAATTGCCATTTAATTTCGATTTTCATGTGCGAGATGCGCAACGAAAATACACCAATTCCAATAAATACACCAAACACAATGCAACCAGTTTGCATTTCCTCGATTCTTATGTCACGTACAGATGTTTTATTATTCTATGAATCACCACCACAGTTTCACTTATAGGTCTTTAATTGATGGATATTAGCAAACTGATTGTTTTATTAATTACTTTTTATCCTCGGGTAATTACCATTTTTTGTATCATCATATGTGAATTTCTTCTCTAGGAAAACTATAAATAACTTTACAACGACGATTGCACACACAATCATTGTAAGACAAAAATAATTCATATATATTTTTGAGAGTTTATGCTTATGATCTGGTATTATTTCACAGATTTTAATCAACAGTTAAATTGTCTATGAAAGTCGGACGCGTGCATTACATAAACAAAAATAGCGTGAACGATTACCACGAAAACAGTGGCAAAAGTTCATGGATCGTTGCGACACCATCGGGTGATCGTCATGCGACAAAACAAATGTCTAAAATTACAACCCTGATTCTTCTTTGCTACCATATACTTCGATTTAATTAACCGCCATTTAATTTATGTAAATCCTTATTATATAATTTCGCCAGTGCTATAAACTATACATTACTCTTCTATTATTACTAAATAATATTTTAAATTAACGTACTATTATTAAATTATATCCTTTATATTAGAAGGATATACAAACCTAAACATAAATAAACTATGAATGACCTTGATGGACATATGCACAGCAATGTGGACCAAACCTATATTAATATTCACAGTAGCAGAATGATTTTTCCAATTTTGAAAATAATTAAAATAAATTGTTGCATATATAATGCTTTGTTTGTTATGAAACGGAATTAGATTTCAAGCGGTGCCGACAAGTCGGCGGCAATTAGGTACAGCCTCAGATGATTGCACAGTAGCGACTTGTTCATGTTGTGAGTTTAATTAGCCCTGACAATAATAAATAACATTACTTTACAACAGAATGCAGGCAATATACATCAGGCAGAATGTTGATTTTGATAATCCGATATTTACGAACAACAAAGCAATATCACACAAGTTTCTATATTTCGATTGCATTTGGCATACCCAATAACTCGGAATGACTTTATTTTAATCCGCATCCAATAGTAATTTGTGAGTAACTAAAGAATCGTCAAATACAGTAAAATATTTAATTGTACGTGAAATCTGTATTTTCATAGCAATGAAAAAGAATAATAACCGAATGCTACGTATGATATATTGACGCGTTCTTAATGAATCTGTACATGAAAATTGTACTAAACACCCGTCTCTAAAAACCGCAAGAAAACAATAGTATTCAAAATTCCTACCTTATAATGAAGTTGACACAGACGACACTCTCAGGTTTCTGCACTTTGTCATACAATAATGTAGCTTGTGTAAGCACCCAGCAGTATCCACCGGTTTTAGCTAAAAATCGGTACCGGTTTGTTTCGCACTGTCCTTTGGAAAACACTGAAACAAAAAAGTTACTATTTACTACTGGTCTATACAGGATATATCGTTAACTTAAACATCGTCACGCGACCAATAAGCCCGGCGATAAAAGCGCTCACCACAGAAGTATATGTTTAAAAAACGAGCAATACGGAAAGGGGACGGGTTGTGGATCGGTCAGGTTGCTCCAAAGCTGTGCGGGAATATTTTGTTTGTCGCCGAGTGCAAGAGGCACTTTTGTCGGTAAACCGTTGAAAATAATATACTGAAAAAATTCTTACATGATTTAAATGCTGCAGATATAACATTCATATCAGTTGCATGGTGGTAATCATAAACAGATTTTCCAATCAAATCCTCGGATTCGTATCCCAAGAACTCCAACATTCTGAAAAAAAGATAAGAAATTATTTCATAGTTCAAGTTCAGATATTTTTCAAATCATAAATAAACTAATCTGTAAGGAAAAGAATTCCTTTTCATTTAAACTAAACTAAAGTTCAAATATTGGACTTTTGCTTTCTTTGAAAATTTCACTTACTTTTCATCTGCATACGTAAACTTCATATCCAAGCTATGTTTAGTAAAAAACGTCTGATGTGGCAATGGCGCTTCAATATTGGAAGGATGTGCAATTGGTTGTCCAATTGCAAGCATACAATGTTGCAAATTACTGTTGGATTCCAACTCCATTGTTTCCTCTGTTGTATGCACCATATGACCAGTGCAATGAATCACTTTGTACGATGCAGATTTTAAATTCACCGAACGGCCCTTAGACGTTAGCGTACATTTTAGACGAAGAAAGTATGACTTTGTATCTTCGCTTTCATACCGATCCTTGTCTTTAATAGAAAGCATCTCTTTGATCTCATCATGGTCACAAGGATGAGAGTAGTCGTAGATGTTTTGACCAAGTAAATCAATCTGCAGAAACAGCAAATAATAAGTAACAAACTAAAAAACCAGGTTTTTCGTATTTTTAACAACAGAAATTTACCTGATTAATACCAAGATAGTCAGCAATATTATCGGAAACGTAGACAAAATCTCCTTCGGTCGACAGCACTAGTACAAAACCGTCAATTGTTTTCAAGAACACTGATTCTGTGGCATTTTCTGAAGGTTTTATGTCTAAACATTTCGCGTCTTCTTCAGAAGAAACTTCAGGTACTAAAATAAATGCACATAGTATAATACTTATTCAAAAAATATTGTATGAAATAGTGTAGTATAGTGTAAAAGAAAAACGTACCAAGTTTAATCATATCTCGGACCTTCAAGTAAGAAATGGCCAATCTCATAATAGAGGCTTTATCCAGCTGGGAAACTTGCTCTGGTGTAAGTGGTAAAGCAGACGACAAATCAGTGAAGATTTCGGTTTCCCTCGAACGACGACACCGCGCAGCATCCCTCGATTTCTCCTTTCTTTTTTCGTTATTCCTGAGAAATAAAGATACCACAAATTATAATTACAAATTACAATAAAAAAATATATAAAGTATTAAAACATTCTTTGAGCATTTTATACAGGGCTTATAAGGAAAAACTGCTGTACTGCTGCAGTACTTAATCATTACAAAATTGCAATCACTATTAAAGACTCACAACTAAACACCTAGTTTCAACCAGTTATGAGCGTCAAGAATCAGGTCAAACGTATTCAAAGTAACCATGAAAAATCACTTAATTTATTTATCTCTGGATATATATATATATATATATATATGTTTATGTAGCTGGAACGATTTCCTAGTTACATTTTAATGTGTTAATACCAGCATATATGTGCACTAACTGCATTGCTCAAGGCCAAATTCAAATCTTATTCAAATCACAATGCAGCTTTATTCAAATCATAGATAATCATGATCAAATCCACTGCATTACTGTTCACGCTTTCACAATGTTCACAAACTGATTCGAGTACATTGAAGTTGAATACACGCACAGATGGAAAATGATAAGGGCTTACATAAAATCTTCCATGTCGATAACGTCTGTATATTGGCACGTGGCGTAAGTACCGTCTGGAGCGTAATATCCGTAGCACTGGTCATAACTCCAATTTTCATACATGTTGCATGGGATATCGAAGAGGGGTGGGTAATTTCCACAACCACTTTGTACATTATTGTGCATTGAAATGCAACTACTTGGACTTGGTATATTTTGCATGCATCCATGTTGTATTCCTAAATTAGTTGTATGTGGACGCGAAAAACTATATCGCTGGGTAGTAGTTGGATTTCCTCCACTAGTCATACAAGGATTCAAACTGGTATTCCCATTGTTGATAAACATTTGGCTACCAACTGGTGGTGGCTGAATTATTTGCATCGGCACGTACTGTGGTTTCATTTGGTTAACATAATTCATTATGAATCCTACACGTGAAGAAACTTATTTAGTGGTAACCTTAATTTTCAATATCTCGTATTTACTTTTTTAATCCTTCAAAATACGCACTAGACTATAAACATTACACATGATTCCGGGGCCTGCAAATCCGAAACTGAATTTAGAGATTTGATGAATCGCTAGATGGACCAAAAGTACCATTATGAATCGTTTATCTTATCAAATCAGTAATCCCTTGTCAATATTTCGTTATTTCTCAAATGCCTACCTAAAGCACTAAATTTAAAAGTGTACGACATTAATACTGAAATCAAAAACTCGCTGTAACTGTTGAATTAGAAGCTGGTAATGCCACAACAAAATTCTGTGGTAACAATGAACTCCTGGTCTTTCAAAAATTACGAATAATATACGTTTGCTTAATGGAATTTGATAGGTTCGTTTATATTTTATCCATATTTTTATTAAATTAATCCGCACGCTTGAATCTTCTGTACTAATCCGAATTGAGTGCACGAAATAACAAGGCAAAAATGCTTATATTTCCGAAATCTCCGAATAGATACTAAGCTAGACATGCACTTGACAAGGAATACAATGTTGTCCAAGGTATATTGATAAGCATAAAACAAACAGATGCTTTCGACAAGCAGTTCATACATTAATGTCCAATAAATTATTGATAACCGCTTCGATAGAACTTGGCAACATACTGCTAATCCTGCTAACACCTGAGATCCTTGGTTGGTTGGTTTAAACCCAAGAAAGGTATGAATCCTTCCAAAAAAATGGTCCAGCTACCAGGCGACCAGTAGTAAAAGGTCGAGTACGGTGTCGATCTATGAGTGGCATAGGTAACAGCACGCTTACATTCACACCCCATAAAACCCTACACCCAGCATATGAGTGCAAGAGAGATAAGAATAAGATGATGAAATTATTGATGATTATTGCAAACTGAATAGAATTAATTGTGAAAAACTTATCTCATTCTACATAGGAACAATCTTATTTATTAATGTCAAACTTAATTTTTTAGACAAGTTAGACGAAGTCTCAGAATTGCTTTTCAAAAGAAAAAATTTTTCAATGTAAAATATCTGTTTGAAATGTAAAAAAAGATGAAGAAATTTGTTACATTTCATGAATTTTTCTTTCTTATTTTTCTAGTGACTCACAAAGCTCGAAATATCTTGGCACCTTTCCCTCTTCTCATTAGGGCTTAACACAATGTAAAATAGTTGAAAATGTCATATGACGATCAAAGCACGAGTGGAGAAACCCGAGGTTTATTTCGTAATTAACGACGAAACGTGTCTCAAAATAAGAATCTTTACTTTCCTCCCAACTAAAAATAATAAACACCATCTCCACGAGTATTTCAACTAATTTTACTACCTTGTGAGCATTTTAATTATTGCATAATTATTTGCTTATTGCGCCAAATATTTACATATTAAAAACGTTTGTATATAATACGCGTGTTTATGTCCTCTATTTATATATCGAATACTTGATGTAATAAGTCCATGGTTTATCACTTATTATAAACTACAGTTAGAATATAAAACAAAGTAATTGATGACTTTCCAGAAATTACATATCGTACTAAAACAGCAGTTGCTAAACTAGTAGGAATGCCCCCTTAGGAGAGGAATGAAGAACTCTACAGGAAGGTGTAAAAGTTGGTTAATATCAGATCCTCATAATATTATGGTAAAAATTATCATATGAAAGGAAAACAACAAGCCTTGAATATATTGCTAAATTTTGATAGATAAGAATAGAGTACGTAAATCCCAGATTAAAAGGAAATGATCATGTGAAAATAAATTTTGCTTGCACGAAAATCTATCCAACTCAGCTGAGATAAAACAACCTAATTTTAGTGAGAAACAATCACCTACTTAATAGATCGCACCACAAATGCAAATTCAAGAAAGATAAACTATTATGAAACAAAAAGAAACCACTGCTCCAAAAATGCCACAAATTAATGCAAAACCTCCTACAAAACTTCAGTAATGAAAAACATTGCAACGCATATATTGAATATTGAATTAAGGCGAAATTAGTACAAGATGAGAAAATATCAAGCTAAATATGTGTGCAATAAACAAACCATGATTTTTAATGTTTTAAGCAAGAGTGACGGTTCGGGTAAGGTAATCGAAATAGTTTATATTGTAGTATATTGTGGTAGTTTTCTACCAATTAATATATATATATTTCCCTCGTAAAAAAAACAATTACAGTAAGAAATATAAATAAATATTACAAGCTTCTGATTTCGGAATGACATATTTTATTCTATTCTGATAGCTCTACTTTGACACTAACTAATTTGTTAATGTTTGAAACATTGTTTTCGTTTTGTTGTCTTCTTCAGTTTCTGGGGGAGCAATAAATATCACACTACGTAACCGAAATCAACGAAACCCTGTTATCTTCCAATCACCAACTGTACTAACAATTAAATGGACTACTATCTGGAATGGTCTGGATATTTCCTTTCCAAGGGTGAAGGAAACAACATTGATCATTTTTGTTATTGTTATGATAGACGTATTATGCGCAAAAGTACCCGGTTGTGATAAACATTTACGCATTATGAACGCACAAGTAAATAAAACATCCTTGACACCAAACAACAACATCAAATACAAACTATCCATGCCAGTTGAGCTACATTTGCTCATATTAGCGTACAAAGTTTTATTAATGGAAATTGTCGCAGATGAAAGTAAATTTGCAATGATTGGAAATAGTTCTGAAATTAGTACATGCAGAAATATAATTTAACGAACAGAAGGAATAAATTAAATTAAGATACTTTTATCATAACAACATTCCGAAGATTATCTGTATGACTATTTGAAGAACAATACAGTCAGTGTGCTTAAAAGAACTCAAATATTCGATAAAGCAACAAAGTCAATAAACTATGATCCAATGACGTAGTATACGACGACGTCAATTTATTTTGTTAATCTAAATTTATTTGTGTTCACGTCGACTGGATGCTAGAGCTTTAGGAGAAGGACGTCAGAAGTGCTGTTTTTCTGCCTTTATACTAAGCGTGTGCATAGATAACTTAAAAAAAAGTGTAAGGATTGTGAACACCAATCTCCAAATTAAAGTTATGTCATTATTTCTATGATAAATGCAAATGATTCTGAACTCGTGTCGGTAGATGATATGTGTGCGCTTAGACTAGAAGCCAAAAGTTCAATGAACTAAAGTTTGATATGCAGTTATAACTATAATTATTTACTGCATCTTAAATGCATTGATACAAAGATTTTTCAAAAAACCAATCAATATATCAACGTACAAGTTACTTTAGCAGAACATATGTTATAATTTTATTTAATATAATCTAAAAATATAGTTATCAGCTCATTAAATAGTTATTGGCATTATCAGAGAAATTACATTTAATATTTTCTGAGAATCGATAAACAAGGGCTTCACCAAATACACCTCAATGTAATTAAGATTGCCTACGACAAACTCTTAAAAGAAACTGTAATTTACCATTCCATTTCCGGAGATATTTGCAAAAGAGCATAATTAAAATTCTGTGGTATAACTAGCAGAAAAAATCAATCAGCTCTCAGAAATAATATAAATATACATGTGCACAATGATATTTAATAATGAAACCTCATTATACTCAATCAAGTGACGTTAATATATGTTTATCCCCAACGTGACTAATCATATTTTAAACCAAGAAAGAAAGAAAAATTATATCAATTCTCGTAAATACCAGCAACGTACATGACCAAAGTCAGCAACGAATGAAACGTAGTCGCAAAAAATTTCCATTTGAAAAAATACGAATGCATTACGCAGTGTTGCGCAACTCTATTGGATAATAAACGAAAATGCTCCAGTCTACATTACTCTTATATGCAATCAGATACAAATTGATGCTACGTGCATCCGTCCAATATAATTAAGAAATAATTATAATGTTAAGTATGCAGTTAGACTTTGGACTTATTCTTTCTCGGAAAACCACAACTTTACGCTCCATACTATTCATACTTCTACTGACTACTAAACAAATATTAATCACGCGATTTCGTTTACAATCCAACATTTGCGCGCGTAAATGCCGTTTCTCCTAAGCAGAAACCGAAAATTTTCTACAGACGCAAATGAGATGAAATCTAGGTCAAATGACACTGTACGAACTAATAGAAAATATATGATTGGTTCAGCAAATAGAGCAACTTCTTCGCCTTAATATGTACTTGCGGCCATGTTTGTACAAATAGTAATAAATAACAGTAATTAAAGTTATACCATACCTTCAAGCCTTTTACTCGGTTATCAACAAAACTTGACAAATACCCACACTATAGTCTCTGTGAAAACGTACCCAGAAGATATTTTCTCATCTTTGCCTTCCCGAAATTCTACATATACATAACAATATACCGAAAAACACAAAAGAAAAAACCTTAATATTTCCTGTCTGGAAACATAGAAGAGGGAACCACCATACCTGATACCTGACTTATGAATCTGCATCCTAAAGGAGCGAAACCCTTAATCGACAGGACGAAGTGCAAGAGTTTGTGCGGTACAATGTAGATCAGTAAACTGTAATAAATTGCACAACAGTGCAATGCAAGCTCAATTAAATATTAGTAATTAGTAATGAATCCACTCCAGATAGCTAAATCACAGTAAGAGTGATAAACCAAATCTGCGTTATCACCATGACGAACGCAAATGGACATTTAGAGAATGGAAAAATCGACTCCTACGTGTAATATATGCGAGAATGAACGATAATCACAACTTTTCAACAATGTGCATATTTAACAACAGCACATTTAAGCTGTTAATAAATCGTTAATTGCGAATAGAAGAAGCCAATACAAATTAATCCCAACAGCACTGCCATTAATGCATTATTTACTACTTGCAACAATTATAGATATGGATTACTTATTACACAATACAACGTGGAAATTACTATGAATGTTTGAAGTTGTTTTTTCGCAAAATGACTCATTCAATGGAATTGTTTAATTACAGACATCTATTACACAGAAAAATAGTTTTTTTTAAGTATCATAGATTGTATAGTATCAGGTATTGCTATAAAGTAGGAATATTTTAGAGCCTAGAAAGTTCTAAATAAGCTCCCAAAAGCTAGTTTCATTTGGTATGATTCGAGCAATTCCAATGTGTACACAATATTTTAAGCACATAGTAAATGTGTTAATTTAAACAACAAATTGTACGCTAATTTAAAATAAATCATGATTGAAGCAATGCATGGCAACATTTTCCAAACTGTGTGTATGTGTTCGAAAATTTCGATGCTAACCCAGATTCAAGTTTCTAATATTGCCACTGCGCCGGCACGGCTTCAATGTAAGTAAGCAGTTCTTCTTTTTCATTCGATCATTCTAACGTCATAGCAACTTAAAGCATGCAGACCAACAAAACGCAATACCAGTTTGCTTGCCTAACTTTTACATCTAATGATTTATAATGTTGTTGAACTTGTTCGCCTAGTGAGTGAACTTCATTTTTGCATTATGACGGATTGTAATGCTTTTTATGATTGTTTCAATTGTTTGGTAGGCTTAAATAAAAAAACAGTTCGTTAATGGTATAATAATGTTTTGGGAAAGAGAATTCCATTGGCATATAAAATCAAGGAAAGGAGAAATAACGAGTTGAATAAAGAAGAAAAGAATAACATTACTTATTTCGATTGTGCCTGAAGATGTTTACTATTTGAAAGTTATAAAGCATGTAGAAAGCTTCCGTATCACATTCCTTCATTCTCTAGACCAGCGTTTTCCAAAGTTTGGTACGTGTTGATCCAGATGTATATACTGCCCTATACCGTCCGAAGCGGTTTTCAGGAATTAAAAAAAACCTAAATGAGATCAAATTGCTGATTTGTGTTCTCTTTGCAACGCTCATTGCAGATATATTTATTTTATAATAAAAATCTTCAATCTAATCTTCATTATTAAAAGAGTGCTATATTTTTACGGCTTTTGGAATTGAAAAATATGCAGGGGAGGTTAGGAAAGTGATGGGATGCTGTGTTTATATTGAAATTATTTTCGAATCAATTCAGTTTGAAATTATTTACTTTCGAGCAATTCCGTGGTTACAGTTAGAAGAATTCCTTTAAAATTAATTCACTTTTACGATGGATCCACGTTGGTAGAAAATGTCTAGCAACGGGTACATTTATGCCTATCGTTTGGGACACTGCCCTAGACCAGCGACTTCCAAAATAAAAGGATTGCCCCCTCCCAGGGAGGAATAAAGCACTGTAAAGGGAAATATTTGACTAACATCAAATTCTCACGTTATAAATTTATTTCAAATAAATTATATTTTTTTTAGTGAAGCACAACCTCATACAGTTGGAAAAAACTGCCCTACACCAATCTAACAATACTAGCCACGAATAGAATGTAAACAATACAAATCAACACTCTTTAGCTCTCATATGACCAATTAACAGAAATAAATTGCTTCTGCAATAAGCCTCCAAATAAACAGCTAACTTTACATACACAAAACATAATCAAATAAACATATTAAACAGTGACTATCAAAACAAGGTTAGTTAATTACTGCTTGAGATACCAATAACAATGCATTTAATGATCATTAAAAATCGTTCACTTAATATCTTATCTAGCAGTGCTGGTGCAATAGCTCTCCATTTGAATGTATGATGGGTCCGCTTTCCACCCAGCAATGATGCACTTCATATAGTACAACTTGCAATTGTTTTAGTTAAATAATGGCCAACTGGAATGTATCATATTCCTGCACATGTTGTACACATACGTACTTACTATTTGCACTGACTATATTGCATTGAATGCTCTACATTTTCGCTATCAAATATAAACACAATCAAAGCTTGAGCAGAATATGCACATGAGCGTTATTAATTAAGCAAATGCGTCGAGTTATCAATCGGTTGGTAACAAGGTTGGACAACCAAAATGCCACCATTACATACGGATTGGATGTGTTTTCGTAAACGAATGCTGCTGGAATATTAATTCTCATTCATGTGTTATTGTGAAAGTATGGCCCTGATGAAGCTACTCGTCGATTGCGATGGGCAGGTATGAATAATATTTACCTTCTTTTTGGTGGCGCTTTGCTTCCCTTGTTATTATCCATTGCTGTATCATCCATGATATGAGGAATGTTTTGTTTACGTCTTAGACACTGCTAAGGAAGTAAACGTACAGGGCACACTCACTCGACTGGATACACTCGATTTTCCTGTCTCTAGCTGACTGAATGTGTTGGCACACCACGACGATGATAAACCCACCTTCCACATTCGAGCACCGGGCTAGCTCGGGGATCACTTGAATGGTTCGAAAGGTAGTTCGATAACGTGTTCGTCTCGGCTCATCAACCGCAACAACATAACCGAACGATGCAGTGTGTGAAATGCCAGACAGGATTCGGAGCAGAATTCGATTGCTAATGCGCGCAAGCTAGTGACGTCAAGGAACGTTGGCTGTTTCAAGCTGCTATTACAGAGGATACGCAGTGAAACCGCAGACACGATATGCTGGTGCACATAAACCTCATTGACGAGTTCACGGGGACTTCGGACCACTTCGAACGCGGACCAACACAGCGCACACAGCTGGCGAGGAGAAAATGGTGTCTCAAACAAAACAACATCACCTTAACGCCATCTGCATCTGAATGTTAGAAACTCCCGAAATAAATTCAATTGTTTTGCCAGATTTTATGCAGGTTTATAGATAAAAAGTTTAAAATAGGTTTGTTTAGTTTAGAAATATTTTATTTGTCTCTACTGACTAGAAACACTTTCAAGGCGTATTCCAATGTAAAATTCTAAGCCTAGGCTTGATCTGGCTGAAACACGATCGACTTGAATCTTATCAGCAAGGACTTTTTCATAGTTGTAACTTTCTCTAATTTACATCTATAATGTTTATTTCACATAAATTATAAAATTATTAAATTAACCATTGCTCACTTTTGTAATCCAACAATATTAAATTATTTTTTTGATGCAAGAAAGTATAGACATATTTCCGACTATTACATCAAAGAACCGTTTCCTTGATCTAAATCATCGAGATTAAATCATTTGTAATCCCAGAAACCTAGACAATGAGGTGGTATCGATAACAAAAAAAGTTGATTGTATTTATCTACTAAGTACCCACAATGAGTCAACAAATGGAACAATTTTACGTCCTCGCACAATTTATTTAAAGTGTGGAATTGAAATGATTTCACAACAATTCTACTCTAAAATTTCAATTTCATTATGATGTATAAAAGTTGTGTCAAGGGCATTATACATCTTTAAGTAGCACACACGACAGGAATTTAATTCACTTCTGTACAAGAATTTCGTCCGACACTGTTCATTCTCCAAGTGCCCAATTTATCTTCTTCTCAAACACTTTGAGCAGGAACATGGTACTCTCTCAGGTCCGTAATTTCTCCTATCATACATACGTTCTGAAATGGGCCTAGGTGGTAAAGGCGGATAGCTATTCTCAAAGTCATACTGATTCTGATTATTTGGATCCACTTTAACCCATTCGTTTTTCCTTGTATCCATCTGCCAAGTCCCATTACTATTCGTCATCGTAGGTGGCATGCTACCGCGTCTACCTTCCATCTTCTTTCTATAGTTATTCTCGCGGTGATTATTTAAATTTGGATCCATATACCTAGCTACCTTTTCCACATAGCCCAAATTTCTGGGAAAAGGAGTTGGTTGATAAGCTGCTCGTTTAGCCAGAGTATCATTGCGTGTATTGTAGCTTTCGCGTCGTATTTTCTCTTCACAATGGCGACACTTGCACTCGTGATTATCATGTTTATGTCGATTCATTGACCCATCCATATAGCTACGATGCATTGATTCATCGTCCTCAAATATTGGCTTTTCAAGGTTTTTGTTCTGCCTACTTAGCATTTCAAAACGTTGCATCGTTTTTTGGACCCGCATACGATTACGGTACGACAGGGTGTTCTCTAGCTCATCCATTAGCTCCGGATAATCACCGGTTCGTTGATATGCGAGATTCATGCACTCCGACGTAGAACTGTCTGTAGAATAACTCAATTGATCATCCGACTGCGTTTGGGAACAAAATCGGGTGTCATCACTCATGCACAGACATTGGCATCTACATCCGTGGTGCATTGGGCAATGGTCATACCCGTTGCAATTGCTAGAGCAAGTCGTATCACGACTGTATGGTGTAGAACCACCTGGTTCCTCATATGGATATGATTTCATTGCATGCCGTGTGTATTCTCGGCTATTATAAGGCTTCTTTGAACCATAACTCCTATTTGCGTTGTGATTGTACATATCCTTACGTTCCTCTTGTTCTTCGACAGAGGTAGGTTCTTGGGTTTCTGTAGATTCTCTCGACTCTCCCAAATCTCTCAAATTTCTCTGGTCTTGATTAGTTCGCGACTTTCTAGAATCCCTAGCGCCTCTGGAATGTTGCCTTTGGTGAGATGGAACTAAAGGTTGCTCACTGCTAAATTCCTCGGGAGGAGGTGGTAGTGGAATATGTGGTCTTTCTTTTTCTTCTCGATTATCAAATCTTTGAGCAGGATATGTCCTGGATTTACTCTTTCTTGAAGGTGTACTCCTTCGTGGAGGTAAAGGTCTCCGAGTGTCCTCAACTTGGAAATTTGCATAGGAATCCCTCTCTTCCAGCTGATTTGGTACACTTTTTGACTGCGACGGGTTTTTAAATGCACCCCGATAAGATACGTATGATTCAGAGCTGTGGCGATTGTTTTGACCGCTCGGTGCTTGGTGACACCTGCAGTCTTGGTTATTATGTTTCAGAGATGCTGTACGATTAGGACAGCAGGATCGGCAGCAATCTCTCATATTCTCACTTCCCGGCGGTTTCTTTCCACTACCGCTGTTAGGGTCCTTTTCGGGCTGTTCACGCGAATAGTGTTGGTAATCTGGCATCACAGACTTTTTCGTCTCTTGTTCGCTTAGCGAAATAGACTGAAGATACCCAAAAGGCACAAAACCGTCGTGATGAGTATCGTTGTCAGATGAGAAATAATCGTAGTCTCTGCGATAGGATGGAACTCTAGTGTAATGAATTGTTTCTGGACAGGTACTATTATCACAGTCACTGGCAAAAGTCACCTGCCTTTGACAGCGTTTCAGTCTACAAATAGAAGGACGTGTGCAAATTTCACCCACATTACACTTATACTTCGTTGGTTTATATGTAATGCTCTCTTCTTCAATGATACTTTCATGTGACTCTTTATATGGATGCACAAGTGACTCTTTTATGGAATCCGTTCGAACTTCAGATTCAGGTTCAGCTTCAACTTCCTCTGGTATTTCATCCAGATAAATTACATTAAGTTCTTCTTCGACACTTTCAATACCGCTACTTTCGGGGAGGACTGTTTGTTCCTCTTCATAATCTGTACCAGTTACTTGTTTCTCAAGATTCTCTTGGCTTATACGGGAAGTTTTACCTGGTTCATGAGATATTGATTTATGTTTGGAGATAGATGAATGTCGTACAAGAGAATGTACAGGTTGTTTTGCCGATGAAGAATGTTTAACTGGCAAATGGTATTTTGTTGGTGAAGGATGTTTAACCGGTGAAGGATGTTTAACCGGTGAAGGATGTTTAACCGGTGAAGGATGTTTAACCGGTGAAGAGTGTCTAACTGGTGAAGGATATAGTACTGGAGACGGATGTAGTATTGGAGAGGGTTGCAATGCTGGTGAAGGATTTAGTACTGGGGAGGAATGTTTTATTGGTGAGGGATGTTTAACTGGTAAAGGATGTAGTACTGGTAAAGGATTTAGTACTGGAGAGGAATGCTTTACTGGTGAAGAATGTCTAACTGGTGAAGGATTTACTATTGGTGAAGGTTGTCTTACTGGTGATGGATGTAGTACAGGAGAAGGATGCAGTATTGGTGAAGGATGCCTTATTACAGATGAAGACAATACACGTGGTAGATACTGAGACTGAGGTGGAGATGGTATGGGAGAAGGATGCAGAATTATCGGTGGAGATGGTACAGGTGAAGGATGCTTGGGTCCAGCTGGTGATGGTACAGGAGAAATATCTATTTGACTGCCTCCACTAAAATCGCGTTGCAGCAGTAGTTTCCGTTCCTGTTCGAGTTCAGTAATTTCAGAATCGGTGCTATCAAAAGTTAAATCGTAATGTGGCGGAGAACAAATGGGAACGTAATTTCTTTGGCCTGCTATTCCGTTCTTAGAATCACCTTGACTAGCCCTTATATCCTTGCCAGTGTCGGATGTACCCGCTCCCATTTATCGCCAGAAACTGATTCCATAAATGACAAAAAGCACAACAGTCAGCCAATGATTGTCAAAATACTAGATCAACAAAAAACAAAATCTAACAAAAACAAAAGCCAACCACATAGTAAATTACGTCAAATATGTCGTCATTTATTAGATGTCATTGTGCACGTTGTTAGAGATATCATTATTATCGTCTTGTTCTTCCGTGTTGTTGGCATGCGAACTTATGCTATATACAATATGATGATGATGGGCAAATTGCTTGAAGTACTCAAATGATGAGCGTCCATAAAGAAGCTCGCCAATGATTTCCATGATAATGATAGTGATACTTATAATCATGATTGTTATAATATTCTTGATTCTGGTGTGACAGGCATAATTTATTACCGGTTTGCAATTGGACTACGTTTTCGGAGCTTTAGAGCAGTAGCCATCTTTTTCAACAACTCTCTACCACGGTTCTTTCGCCCTCGGTTGGAACCCTCCGTTACAGCTCTCGTTGGACCAGCAGGTCCAGTAAAACTTCTGCGATTTATAGTCGTATTTTCGAGGATATTTGGTGCATTTGCAACGTGGGCAGCCACAACATCGGCGTCCATTCTTGGGTAATGTGGGTGCGGAGTCTGATGATGATGGCCTGAGTACTGTGATGCAGACACTGATAATTCAGATGCACTTGCAAAGCCGTGTTCTTTTTTCGAATAGGTGAAGAGTTTTATTAAGCTATTGATTTTTGCTTTCGACAGAGATTTCTTTGTGGAGGTGGTTGTAAGACTGGACGGGTTTGCTTTCACTGCGACAACATTCTCGGAGTCCATTCCAGTCTTTGTGCGATGGAAAAGAAATTTAACAACAATACTTGACGTAATTTACCATTCCATAATTTGAAGTTGGTCTGAGATTGTACGACATTTGCAAATGACAACTTAAAAACTACCTATTCAAAGCCAACTGAATTGCTGTTATCAATATTAAATAATTATTCATATTTGACATCGTCATTAATATTACATCTACGATATTTAACTTTTGAGTTATAAACACTTTTACTACGAAAAACATCTAATAATCTTGTGAGTGGATTTGATAATCCGCGAAGAGTTTTAGGATTGCAGTTTTCCAACTCATCAGATTCATTTACACTATCGTAATATTCACTTTCATTCCGATATTGTTGCATATTTAGATTTCTATAATAATTGCGAATTCTTTCATGGTACATCTCCTTTTTGTCTAAAAGTGATTCTTGTGCTGATGCACTAGGCCCACACTGATGTTTATTCCTCGGAACTTCCAACATTGTTTCTTCATCCAAACTTCTAACTGGATCATAACTATTATTATCAATAGAAGAAATAGTTGGTTCTGTATAGTCTTCTGAATTAGATTCTAAGTAATTTGTAGATGTTTCATCTAAAGGATGATACATCTTTCTATGTGTGCTGTTGAAACTTGTTTCAGAGTATTTATCAAATTTAGATTGCCTGCCATCGTGACAAGAACCCACCGTTTCTTTATCCGAGTTTTCAACTAAATCGTAGCTATTATTATCGATAGAAAAACTAGTGGGTTCTGCATAGTCTTCTGAATTAGGTTCCAAGTAACTTGTGGGTGTCTCGTCGAAAGAATAACCCATCTCTCTATGTACGCTATTAAAACTTGCCATACTTTCAGAGTATTTATCAAAATAAAAATCCCTATTGTTGTGATAAGTATTTGATACAAATGTCCTCCTATACGATGATATTACCGAAGAGCTACCTGTTTCAAAATTATCCAAAGGCACTTCAGAAATTGCATTTTGATTAACTTCACTATATGGAATACTTGAAATATTTGACAATGTATTTCTATTAGTACTCTCATATTCGTTGATAATATTATAATTGACCAGATCTTTAAAATGGTGACAATTACAACGTTCAATTGTATCTGACCTGGATGAATTTGAATATTTTCCACATTTGCAGTCCCAATTGTTAATTCTTCTTTTAGAATCTAAAAATTTTAAATCTAATTTGGGTACATCCGGATGGCATGGTATTTCATTATCTGGACTAAAAGTTGTAGATTTGCATGTCATTTCAAACGAAGAAATATCTGCCGATGTGTTGTTCAATGAACTATTTGCTTCAAGTGGTGATAATTCATCATCTGCATCTTCTGAATCCGAGAGAGCATTTTCAATTGACTTTACTACATTAATAAAATCTTTTTCTTTTTTTGACATTGATACCTTTTGATTGTTAACCATCTGCTCTCTGCTTGTACTTGACCGAGGTAAACTACTTAATAATTTTACATCACCAAGCAAATGAACATCTTTTTTTGATGGATACACAGTACTTTGCTTTGCATAACTGCTGGAATCAAGTGTTTCAGAATATTTTAAATATTTTTTTAGACTTATCCTTTTTAATGGGATATCTTCAGGTTCAAATACAGAATCATATTTGGAGTCATCAGAAGAGGACCTTATTGGAGACGCGGATTTAGTGGATGTTGATACAGTACTTGATTTTTTAATTCGTCGAACTCTTCTCTGACTTTTATTATGAGCATAACACTTATCCTTCATCCAAAGCTGAAAAGGATATAAATACCTATCCGGACTTTGATTCAAGGATCTCATCGCTCCTTCATGAAGATCAGTTATTATACTAGAAGTATCCAATTCTTCTCCATCAAAACCCGGCATATTATCCAAATCATACAACACCTCAGCATGGTAATCCTGCATGGATGCTAAATTGGGGATATCTTGCTTCTCTAAATCCATATGATGACTACGTGGTGTAACATCTTCAGATTTCCTGGAAATATCCTTATATTTCTGGTATTCAAAATCATAGTCACTTGACCATTGTGAATCCCATCCAGTCATTCCTGGCCCGGAACTATAGTCAGAGTCATCATAAATTTGTTTTTTGTATGGAAGAAGTTTCTTTTGATCATCGTCATCATCATCATCATCATATTCCTTTGGTTTAGACTTCTTTATTTGCTGTCTTCTCTTCTTCTTTCTTTTGGTTTTCTTTACTTCCTCGTCCGACTTTCGCTTCATTCGAGCTTCATCTTCGGAAGAATCTTTTTCTTCACTAATGTCAGACAGATCTCCGTAGGTAATTGGATCAAGACAAACAGTGCAGAGATTCTGAAGATCATTGTAACACTGTTCGCAATAAAGGCCAGGACAATTTGGAGTTTGGCATTTGATGAATATTTTCTTGTCACCTTCACGGTAAACTTCCCCACAAAGCAAGCAATAGGATTGTTTGCCAGATCCAAAGATAAACACACAACATGGACATTTCCTAAAAGATTACATGTTTTACTGATAGTAATTAAATACAAATGTATTCATTTACGCAATTCTGGATCTGATAAACTCCATGCAAGTTATTTTCGTCACAGATTCATCCGACATCACCTTCCGCCGCAATTGTCGCCTGGCAAACTTTAAGAAGGATGATCTGGAGCGCAAGATATGATTGTACAACCAAATAGTACGTTCTCTTGCACGATTGGGATGATAAAAACACATTACGGAATGGCGAAATCTTAAACCATATGGTTCAAAAATAGCCAAGAACCAACATAAAATTAACATGCTACCTAAAACGCAACAATTGGTTATACTGTATATTCATTTCCTGCTCTAACGGACCTATTTGTATGTATCTATCGTAATCAGGAGGAATAGGATCTGGCAAACACGGAATCGTATCAATCTCCAAATTAATGCCCAATGGCAGGAAAGCTTTAACAATCCCTTTCAGTAACATTGCTAAGAAACCTTCCCCTTCAATGGAAACACCAGGTATGTTGGGAGCATCAATTTTCGATTGAAATCTTCCATAGTAACGAATTTTAATCATGATCCAATACAACGAGTAATCTGTAGCCATGTGGGTGGATAACTTTAGAGTTGACATTAGAAGGATCATGGCAGCTTGGGAGAGTCTGGATTTTTCCTTCTTCACCAATCTGATTGAACTTGTCTACAATGCTAGAATGCTAGAATCTGTAGCTATAGCTATAATGACAACTTACTGAAATGTAAAGTTTGCGTTCTCGATGATTCAATGGAAGTATTGTTTCGAGCCCAAGTTGAGCTCTTCGTAAATCCAACAATCTAAAGTCCTTGGTAATAAACTTATTATCAAACATTTCATTGGTGAGGAATTTGTGCCGATAATAGATCACTTTGACTACCATGAAAATAAAGAAAATACTGGCTGCACTGCTCATGAAATCAAATATTTTAATGAGGCCAGAACTTCTTTGCTTGATTTCAGTGACAATTCCGGCTGTAATATCAGCCATGGACTTGGTATGATTGGATTCAAAATGGTACGAGTGGGAGAATTTTATCCGGACGTAGAACATTGTACGGATGTGCCTTATAAATTGCTTTACTTCTACAAAGAATTTTTATTAAAACAACAAATATTTCGGTAGTAATGAAAATAATCTTACTTGTAACAATTGCCGTTACGGTTCCTTTAATAAAATCTACAATTCCACACAAGAAATCCAGTCCTTTGGCAACATAACACACACTTTTTACCAAATAAGTAATATTACAGAGCCAATTAAACATTGGACCTAATTTGGCATTGCAGTCAAGTATAGCATCTTCAAACACCTTCTGACATCGTTCATATGGCGTCCCAAACTCAGAATTGCACACATTCAAAACCCTCGCAATGAACTTGAACGCAGATTTAACAATATCAACCAAACTCATTATAATCCTCTTGATCGACAGTAAGATTTCTTTAATTTTACGCACGATATCTTTAACGGTCGCTATTACTTTCTGTATAGCATCTCGAATTGCATAGAATGGCTTTTTAATTACTTCTAATATTTGCTTCACAGCTGCTTTGAGTTGTTCCTGACCACAAGCTAAACTCTCACCAAGGATGCTCATATTATTCAGAGTGTTCTTTGCTGGTCCAGTGATAGCCAATATGTAAGCATAAGCCAACAATGCTTGTCTGCCTTTCTTCGAGAAAAACTGAGGTAGTACAAGGAAAACAATACAACGTACCTTGTAACTATAAGCAAGCCCTATTGTAAGGATAGATCCAAAAATTGCACACATTATAGTGGCAGTAGACAATGTAAAATTAAGTTGCAGCACAAAGAACATGAAGAATATATACGTGAGTATGAATCCTCCCAGAAAGCCAGCAATACTCTTTACGACGAAATTCTCACATGTTCCATTGTAACGCAGATTGAAGCACAATCGATTTGGGAAGGAATGTTTGGGAAATTTTGGAGCTAAGTAACGTTTAATTCCCTTTCCAAGATCATGACAAAAGTGTCTGTACTTTTGCTTCTTTGAGAGGTGGAATTCTGTTTTCTGAGATAAAGCAAATGCATCTTGTTTTTCTTTGAGTAATTGTAACTTACGAATTTCTAAACGACGTGCTTTGCATATTAATCGAACAAACATAATGGTAGGATATTTTTCGTATATTTTAATCAGTTAAGGTTAAAACTGGGAGAGCTTGACACAAGTCATATTTATTCTTTTCGAAAATATATCAGCTGATATAAACAATTGAATATTTATTGTAATATATTTTCAATAATCATTCTTGGCTTCAGTTGGTAAGAAACGGTAAATTGGTGCAGGAAAAATCTGCGTCAGCAATAACAACAGATCCAGACCCACATCAGAAGAATTGAATGAAAGGACCATATAGAAAAGACGGCGACAAACCAAAACAGTTACGATTGCTAGGGGCCAGTCACCGAAAGGAAAGAGGAAGTTTTTTCTTGCTACGAATAGTTCGAAAAAAGTGGATCACTTTATTGAGGTTTGAGGTTAAAAGTGGAACATGCAGAAATTCCTACACAAGACGTACAAGAGCAGAAAATTGATAGAAATTGTAAGGTGACATTCTTATATTTTGCATACTTCTCAAACAGATATATCATGCTAGCAATTGTAATGATGTACTAATATAGCACATAGCGTTACTTTGCCATGTTATGTTTTAGATACTATTGATATTCGATCCGGTTTCATCTGATACTGTACATCCAAGAAGTAGAATCTACATAATTATGCTCAAAAGTAGGCAAGTATTGCATCTAATATTTGCAATTGAGCTATAACACTCTACCAATATTCTTTTTTAATTTCTTTTGGTAAAAATTGTAATGATAGGACATTCTTATATTTTGTGCGCTCCTCAAACAAATATTCTTTGGTAGCAGGAAAGTAATTTAGAAGATAATTCCAAGAATCCCATTCTAATTCAATCACCTCAGTATGCACAGTTGTAATATAAGTGTAATCATACAAATCTCCTTGCCCCAAACCTTGTACAAAACCAAACGAATCTCCTTTACCCAAAACGCACAAAGCAATTTCCTGGTACCCAAAGTCCACATCATAACAACCAACAGATCCCTTATGTAAAAAAAACATACACTTCCTCATCTCCTTCTTGTGTACCACAACAGAATTACAAGGGTAAATCACTTTCTTCAATCGTAATCCCAGCTGCCTTAAAAAGTCGATATGCGCATGAGCGAAAACTGGATGTCTTCTGAGAAGGTACCCATAGAGATTATCCATAATCACCTCTTTCAAGTATCGGGCACAAACCATGTTCATAATATGCTCACTCTTGTAGTAATTTTTCGTCCACGCATGATATGCATTTTTGACAACTTTGTCTTTGACAATAAACGTCCCGAACGATTTCTTGATGTAAAATCGAAGAAAACTAGCTCCTTTCAAATAAATCTGTCGTAAAACTGCTATATCCAAAATTGCTTCGTAGAAACCGTAAGTCAACACTGAATCAACTACAAGTCGATACATGTATAATATGATAACGTATATGACGAATCCCATATTAGCTGGAGCGATGAATTTTGCATTACTGTTGATGTGAATGATATTGGAGAAGTAAAAATATCTAGCAAATATATCAAACTTTTCTTTTGGAGGCAGCGACCTTATATTCTTCAATTTCTCCACATCAATATTGTGCATCAGGTTGGCTGTTTCACCAGTGCTTAACATGTCCAAAGCACAAGTCACAGAAGCAATGACTAGGTAACTAAGTATATACCAGTATAGGACATACAGCCACTTAACCAAATTTCCTGATACCATTGATATTCGATTCTCTTTCCTCTTATATGCTGCACAGATATAATATATTCTCAGCAGACGATTAAGCCTTGCAATTGTAATCCAATACGTATAATCTGCAATATCAAACCTTCCGAAGAAGATATATGGCAGTATAAGGAAAAGGTCAACGTATATCATCGTTATTATCATTATGTATTGTTCTGTTCGACGTTTACTTTGCCAAGCAACTATATGCTTATGGTCAAAGATAGGTGCACGATGTTCATCTTTATATGGCATACAATACTTGAGGTATTCTTTAAGGAGGTGAAGCAGATCCATTGAATACTGCACTGCTAAATACACAGAATGCACTTCACCCACTGCAATTTGATACAACTCCAGGGGCAAACCCAGATAACAGACCAAGACCAAATGCGTGTAGTTGATTATTTGAAATATACCATATTTATTGACTGCTCTGATGTATTCTTTATAGGTCATTTTCAACTTGGGTTCAATTGATTTGGTGCTTTCAATGTAATAGACATTCCTTCTTACAAACAACTTGAATCTTTCATGAATTTTAGGGAAGTACGATATAATTGTAGTGAATTCTTTGGAGGCAACATAAACCAGCTCGGTATTCACATTAGCTACGATTGATAGCTTCATTCTGGTGTAAGTATCACAAGTAAAGTTCCCAAAAATGGCTCCAGCAGTCAGTTCAACCATCTTGGAAGAGTCTACTGCTAAGACATCAACTGATCCACGGTTGATAAAGTAAATATATCTGTTAATATCGTTCACGGTTATAACATATCCATTTTTTGGTATTACCATAGGTCTAGCTTCAAGGAATATATTTTTGATAAATAGAGTAGTGTCAGTGATATTCTCTGTAAAAATGGAGTACGTGACCAGATTATTCCCATAATATTTAAAGAGCATATCACGCTTTAGAGTATTTATCATATCTTGGGTAATTCTAGCCATATTCTTGGATGCTATTTGTGACCAATGTAAATCATAAAAATTATACACTTCCTTGGTCAAGTAACGTGCATTTCTGTCTTGAGCCAGCAAACGTACAAGACGTCTAACTCCCACTACATATTTATACTTATCCATTAGTTTGTTGGTGTAAGAGCTGAATGTATACGCTTTATAAATGACCTGAATTAAGGCACCTAAGATGGTTAACAAGGAGATTGAGAGTGTCAGAAAGGAATCCAAGTCAGCAACATTAATCATCCCAATCATGCCAGAGCATTGCAAGGATGACATGACCAGGAAAAGTATTTGGAAATGGGCTTCGGTTTTTTCAAATCGAAACGTAGTGCAATTTGCAATTGGGACTTGGTCGTCTTTATTCCACAAATAGCAATCGTAAACAAATATTAACCCAGCGATGAAATTTGCAGCAAATATTATATAACATAATATTGTTATGGTATTCACAATGACATATTTGCTGCTGTTAGTAAAATATCTTTGCAACGCTCCAATTCGATGTATTTGTAGAGCATGAACTGCGTTTAGGAATACACGGTACTGGGTCTTCAGCGGGAATATATTAAATGGGAACACACTGAGGAAGTCAATGAAAAATCCATGTTTTATATAGTTGGTTGCTGTTTTCAATGGATGTGATACAAGGATACCATGTGCATCATAGTACATCACATGCATTCGGATGTAAATGTCAAACACTGCAAATAAATCCAGAGCTAGCATAATTTTATATTCTGAACCCTTGGTAATGTATGCTCCCATATTAAGCGAAGGTATTGTGAACACCAATGCAGAGGCGAATGCAACTAGACACCGACAGAATTCGTAGCAGATCAGTACCCTACCTTCCGGGTAAAAGGTAGTCCTCATTAGGAAAAGTTTGATGAAATCAAATGGACGTATTTTGTCAAAAGGCACATGATAATCATACTCATCGTAAGAATTTTTCGGTGCAAAATAACGGAATCTTTTAAAATTTGGTCTTTGAATTCTTGAATTGACTACTATAACCGGATCATAGAGGAGCTTCATCATTGTTTTCTGGTTAGCTTCTCTGGTAATTTCCACAGTTGTTTTTAAACTATTAAAATTCAGCATACTTTTTTCATAGACAAAGTGAAGGAACCTTTCGTAATTAAACTTTAATACTAAGCAGTCCGTGAGGGCAACAGTTGATGTGACAGCTGGACAATTGTAGCAGTTTTCTAGCAGGTTCAATGGTTCATAGGTTTTTGTCCTGAGATATGTGCCACAAATAAGTGTACGACATTCTCCTTCAATAAGCATAAACACTTCTTTGTAAATAATTCCACGTCTGATGATAATCGAATGTCGATAACAGGTGAATACTTCAGTAGCCACTAACAATTTGGTGATAACTTCATCTGGTAGATTCTGCATTAATTTTAGCTTTTTCAACGCTTCAAAATGCACCTTACTTTTAATGATGGTTTCAAAATATTGCGGCAGATCATACACCTTTGATATATTACCTTGTAACAAGCGTACATCTTTGGCATGGTGCACCACATTAAAGTAAGCATGAAGCCGCATCCACAACCAATTGTTATTTTTATACGTTACCCACGTTTCCAGGGACTTTATTGTGGTAACAATTTTCCACTTTGGTATGTAATGCAGATAGAATGAACCACAGATTATCGCAGTCACTGTGAGTTGTACAATGAGTGACAAACCATCCGCAATGATGAATGTAAAACTATATTTGGGAACATTAGTACTAAGGGGAAAGGACATTCCAGTGCCAGTAGCATATTGTATCGCCACTGGGGATACTATGGTATCAGTGATTTTGCTCAAAGTTAAAATGCAGCTGAGGAAATAAATTAAGCAAACGTAAACTGTGCCACCTAGCACGATCGTGAATAGAATTATGTTGATGAGAAATCTATTGCCCCAGTCTACAAAAATACGCCATACTCGCCACAATTTAAGCAGTTTCAACAGTTCAAACCATGGGAGGTCTGTGGTAAATTCAAATGCAACCATACGCCAGTAAAACACTGAAACGATATCCATGAAGAAGCCTTTAGTTCGCACCCTTTCATTTAAAACGGCAGTGAATGTCCTGGCATATGTATCTGTATAAACTGGCGTAATTATCTGCACCACAATATCAAATGCAAATAGTGCATGGATAGCTGATAAGATTAAAACGACGGTCTCGTTGTATTCGACGCAGACACCATAGGATACAACCAAGGCACATAAGAGCGTCAATAGGACAATAATATACTCCCAGAGGTTTGTAATTGGAGATCTTGCCTTCAGAATCCAGGGACACGTATTTTTAATAAATACCACGTCGGTGTCTGTGTATGTCCTCTCTCGAATTGCTAGCTTATCCAAGTATTCATAAGTATGGAAAATGTGACGTTGTTTATGTATCGCCTCCTTTAACTCTTCCCGCAAGTAAATGTTGGTTTGCTCATGAATGTTCTTATAGGATACTTTATGGGTCATCATATTGTGCAATTGGTATTTCAACCATACCAATTGCTGTCTGCTCGTGTCCACCTGATTAAATTTTGCGTTATACTCGGTTATCTTTCGCACTTTTACTAGCACCTCCATGAGTTTTAGCTGTAGCTGCTTGTATTCAGCATGATAGGATTTTTGAAAAAGCATAAAATTATTTCGGCTTAATTCAAATACTTCACATACGGTTTTACTGCGGAAGTTGACTGATGAGTAATGTGGTATTATTAATGCTGCTTCACCTACACAAGTTCCAGCAGTTAATGAGAGAATCCCGGATTCGTCGTTTTCAGCGGACAGAACTTCAATTACACCTTGAACAATATAAATCAATCCCAATTTTATTCTGCCCTTTTGAAAAACGTATTCTCCTTCCATGAGTATACGCCGTTCGAACTTATCAGCCAATGCTCTTAAAATATAGAACTCGGTCTTTCTGAATAACATTGAGTGTTTGAAGGCAGGCCAAAAAGTATTCATAGCAATTTCAATCAAAAGCGACTTTTGAGCAAAGTTAAACTGAGCTTTACTGAAACCACCACAAAGCTTCCAATTGGCTTCAAAATAATCCATCATCATCTTGGTCTTTTCCACTGGCAGATTATACTTGGCCGAAATTTTAGTTTTGAATAATTTTATCAAACATGAGTAATTATAACGCTGTTGTTGGTTCTGAATGAAAGACAATATCATCAGACCAGTGGTCGGATAGATCACAAAAGTCCACGTGAAAATAGCAAAAACAGACGCAGCAATTTCAAATTGGTACACATTCAATCCAGCAATGCGTTCAGCACCTCCACGTCCAATGACACTTGCAGCCATTACCTGAAACCCCCTAAAAATATCTTGACGTGACTTGACGATATTCAGCAAATGTAAAATATGGACAGAAAATCCACTGAAGACAGTAAGAATGAGCACCATTTCAATCAGACGCGTGCTGAATTCATTATAAAGATCTCTACGATTATTGTATATGTGGTGGAAGAATCTAGCCAGTTTCAAAGTTCGCAATGTAATTAGACTCATGTAAAGTCGGCGACTGCCAGTAGAAAGATCTTCACTTAAAAATTGCTTTCCTGTGAAGATTGATTCGAAGGGGATAACTGATACAATTTCCATTATCATGACAAGAGTTGGGCGACGGATTGGATTCGGGTATGGATAGCGAATTTTTAAGCAAAACTTCTGACGGAATGTTAGAATAATGTCGACAGTATACAAGATGTTGAACATAAATTGGAGATCTGAAATGATTATAAGATGGTTTAATTTCTATGAAGGGAAAACTAAAGGTGTTTATAGTATTTCTTACTGCTAAAAAAATTGTGAAAAGTGGAAAATAATTTCACTTGAAATGGATTAATGTAGTATATTGTCATTGCTTCCGCTATAATACCAAATAAGATGAAACGATACCACACTGGCTCAGTATGAAGTAACCACCATCTTTGAGTAATATTTGGAAAGTACACTTCCTCCATGTAATTGAAAGCAAAGTTATGGTTACGTTTCTTCTCAACCATGTTTGAGCACTAGGGTAATTTGTGTGCAAATTATATTTTATTAATTTGGTGTATGCAATCAACATACATAGGTAGTGGTTTGAAAGACAAAGCATTCAAAAATATGTCGCATACTTCAATAAACCATAATATACAATAGTTACCCATCTCCATATAGATGGTCACAGCAAATAGTATTATTGGCAACTGTTTTTAAAATAGTTGGTAATTTCCTTACTAGGTGTCGTAACAACACCTAAAACTATTAAATAGGATTGGTAATTAATGTAACTAGAGAGTATGTTATCTACTCAATCATTCATGGAAGTCTAAACTTTTCTAATGATGCTTTACATGATTTCTACATTTTAACTTGCTTTCAATCAACTTGCTTGGTTGGCAAGATCATACTCTATATTACCTCATTTATTACATTCATTTATTAATGAACGAATTAATTAGTTAATTAATGAAGACCGTTTACTTGCAGCAGCGTGACAAGTATGTTGGTTCAATTTACATATCGTTATTAGTGGCTCGCGCAGTCACGGCCGATGTTCTATTCCTTTTTCCGCCTCTTCCAATTCAAGTGAGCTTTAGGGGTTGGCGCGCGTGCAACAACAGGGTAGGAAGCCCTCGACCGGCTGCGCCAGCATATAAAAGCTGCGTCGCGACATCCAATGCGTCCAATGTCACTTGTTGATCCTGACAATCAGCGTCCCGGTTGGCGGTAATACTGATCCAGTTTTAAACTAGTGTGTTATACGTACGTGACATCAAGAAAGCAAAAAAAAAAAGGAAAGGAAAACTGGAAGGTGGAAAATTCTAAGCATATTAATTCGCGCACTTGATTGACTTCATATTATTGGAAACTATAAGCAGCAGTATTTGTTTTCTACTTGTACAAAACACCTCAAATATTTAAAAGAAACTCAAGATATCACGGTGATTTAAAAGAATGAACGCTGAAGAGTACCGAATTCGAGGTAAGTGCCTAAGTGCCTGTAGTTAAATTAGTTTTTGTTTTTTGCTATAGTGTAGATAGTTTTTAAACTTTAAATTACATTTCCTTCACATGACAAACGCATTTTAACACTAGGTGCAACATTCTACTTGATAATTACTTGTTAAATCGGATAACTCCAAGGCAATGCGCTTTGCAACTGCGTGAAATCGCATGGAAAATCGTCGCGCTTCGTCGAAGTAAGACTCAGTAGCAGCAATCCGACGTATTGTCCAATTCGCATTCTAAACTTCGCTCGCAAACCCAGTTAATATAATGCGGGTGTAGTGGAAATAAATAGGCACGTTGTAAATAAGTTCAAATGAGCTTCGCCATCCGAGGCGCAAATAGGAGCTTTTCCGCATTGCTAAACGGCATTGATATTCATGGCTGACTGTATATTGCAATATAAACAAACGTTTTAAAATTGCTTGCCATAAACTTGAATTTGAAGGCTTATTCTAAATTTCAATCTAAGTTCCAATAAAGAAAACAATCGTTTTCTAAGCAATAAAATGCAATGCCCAAGGAATCTACTTCAGTAATGTTCCTCCTTTTTAAAGGGAAAGAAATGGTGGATTATATTGCAGATTACTTGTCAAATATTCGCGAAAGACGAGTATTTCCTGATAAGAAGCCAGGGTTCCTTCACGATGAACTCCCGCAGTCGGCTCCAATTGAAGGTGAACCATGGCAACAAATCTTCAAAGATGTAGAGAAGATTGTCATGCCTGGGTTGACCCATTGGCAGTCCCCACATATGCATGCGTACTTCCCAGCACTTAATAGTTATCCATCCTTATTGGGAGACATGTTGGCAGATGCTATCAATTGCATTTGTTTCACCTGGGCGTCTAGTCCTGCGGGTACAGAGTTGGAAACAATTGTTATGAATTGGCTGGGGAAGATGATTGGATTACCCGATGACTTTTTGCATACTAGGAAGGAATGTACAGGAGGTGGAGCAATTTTGGTAGGAATACATAACTACTGTGGTATTAATAACCGAAGGTATTGATATGGTGTTGTTTTAAAGACAACTGCAAGTGAAGCTACATTGGTTTGTCTACTTGCTGGAAGGACCCAAGCTATTAGACAATACCAGAAACTATATCCGGACTTAGAAGATGGTGAGATTGGTGCTCGTTTGGTGGGATACTGCTCGGATCAAGCTCATTCCAGTGTAGAGAAAGCTGCTTTAATCGGGCTGGTTAAGATGCGCTACATTGAATCGGACGAGGACTTGTCCATGCGTGGGGATAAGTTAAGAAATGCAATTCGGACTGACCGCGAGCGTGGACTTATACCATTCTGGGTAAGTAGGACGCCCACTCTGCACACTAAATTTGTCTATATTCTTTTTGCAAATACATTATTAGTATTGTACTATCAATTCTTGATTTCTAAGAAATTAAAGTAAGCCACTCGAATCGAATTTTGTTGATACATCTTACTAATGACATGAAGGGAGACAATTAATTGTGCCCAGTGGGACGATTTTTCTCAAACCTCAAAGCGCGTTGTGTGCTCATTGCGTCGAGGAGAAAGGATTAGTTCGGAGACAATCAGGAAGCAACAGATTGTTCCCCATTCGCAAGCTTTTCATCCTCTTGTGGTGCATACGCTTCGTTTTTTGAACAAACAAACGCAATGCAGTGTTTAAGAAGATTGTTCCAATTACTCATTTGTTGGGAAACATTGATAAATTTATCCTTGGTTTTTGTATACCAAATACTTTCTATCTACTTAAAAATAATACCTCTCTAGTAGAATCCAGTCTAAGTTCAATGTAAATTAAAGTGATTTTTAAGGTAAAAAATGTGAAACCTTTGATTCCTAGTTTATAATATTCTAGGTGTGCAACACTTTGGGTACAACTGGAGCCTGTGCATTTGATAATTTAGATGAAGTTGGAGTTGTCTGTGAAGAGGAGCGGTTATGGTTACATGTTGATGCTGCATACGCAGGTAGTGCTTTCATTTGCCCTGAATATCGTACTTGGTTGAAAGGAATCGAAAGGGTTGATTCTATTGCATTCAATCCATCCAAATGGCTGATGGTTCATTTTGATTGTACTGCTATGTGGGTAACGAATAGCAATGCTTTGCATCGTACCTTCAACGTTGATCCACTTTACTTGAAACATGAAAACTCTGGTCTTGCAATTGACTATATGCATTGGCAAATACCACTTAGCAAACGATTCCGTGCTTTGAAGCTCTGGTTTGTTATAAGAAACTATGGCATTACCGGCTTACAAAAACATATTCGTGAGGTAACCAAGTGACCGCTTAATTTTAAGGTATTCAACTGTTGCAAGAATAATTACTAATTAATTTTTAGGGTGTTCGATACGCTCAAAAGTTCGAAGCTCTGCTTCTGGCAGATAATCGTTTCGAGCAGTCTGCCAAACGCCACCTTGGTTTGGTCTGCTTCCGGTTAAAAGGTCCAAATGAACTCACAGAGAAACTACTAAAGAGAATCAATTCCCGTGGCAATTTGCATTGCGTCCCAGCTGCTTTGAAGGAGGACTATGTCATCAGGTTTACTGTCACGTCCCAACACACCACCAATGAAGATATTGTAAAGGATTGGAAAGAAATCAAAACAGTCGCTAGTGAAATATTAGCTGAAGAAGAGCATATGGTTATAATGCCAAGTAAAATAAAGGTTCCACTTAAAGGTATGTCGACTTTAATTCATTCTCACTCTTTCAACCCTAAGTTAACTTGAGCTAAGGCCCACTCATTCTAATTTTAATGGTTGGGAAGTTATTGTGAGACACGGTTAATATTGCTCGATCTCACCGAGAGCTAGTTTTATCTTTTGTTGAATTCCAGAAACTAAGGAGCGAAATGAAAACTTTGGGACCAGTTTGCTCTTAGCAAATTCTCCAATGTCACCGAAGGTCGTCAACGGTAGTTTTGCCGCAATCTTTGACCACGGGGACGTCTTGGAAGAGTTTTCCAAGTTTCGCTTGGGAGCACCAAGCAGCCCATGTAGCTATATATTCTTGAAATAAACTTAAAGTTCACTTCACAATCGCAAATATTACCGTAGATATGCGTCGTAGAATTAAAGGTATTCTCATGTCGGGTAAGCAATTCTCATTGGATAGCCATTTGGATCTATTCCAAGGTGGCGAACAAAAATCATCCAAGGTTCGCCCAAATTCAGAACCGGAAGATCTTCAAACATCAGAAGCTCCCATTACTGAACACCAGGAACTCGAAGAGAATGGTAAGTACTCAATATTAATCCAGTACAGCTAGTTGTTGCAAATTCCTTAACAATAAAAGACCCCTAGATGATTAACATGTTTAGATGTGGAGGATGACAACGCAATAGAAGATGAAAAAGATGAAATTCTAAGTCTAGAAATACAACAGCCAAGAGAACCACGTTCATATTCTGTTGATCATCAGGTTCCAATCATCATCACAGATCATTCACTAGCTAATGCAAATTTGTCGTCGCTCTCACAGAAATTTTCGAATGAATTCAACGAATATCCAAGCGCAACAGACAAGGCAGCATGCAATTCATGGTCTGGTAAAACATGTACTAAATGTGGACATAATATCAACGAATAATTGATTACCAGTTTAATAATAATCTCCTTCTATAATATTGTCGTGGATTGTTGTGAATCAGTAGTGTAATAGATTACTTTATTTAAAACTGCTGTGAATGCAATAAGCCATATAATATACTTGAAAAAAAAAAGTGTCAACCTAGAAGATAGGATTGTAGTCATGCATTAGGTGTAACATTCCAATAGAAATGTATTCATTCTTATTAAATCAAGATGAATACAATTGGGTGTAGTTTTATTGCACGTTACAAACATATAAAAATTTACCCTCAAAAACCCTCGACTTATAAATACACGTGCGGTTTTATGTTAGATTAATCAAAGTTGACGAGAATATTTCTACGCGTTTGTTGTTAGCGCGTTTGTTGATGAAAAGATATGAAAGAAACTTACTATTGTTGTTCTGCCAATGATCTTCATGTTTTTGGCGAATGTGGTAGATGTAATCCTTATCAAGGAACAATAACACTTTACATGTTTCAGACATTTCAACAATATTTTAGAAGCACATTAACTTAAATGTTGAACTTTGCTTTAAACAACTCAAAACTCTGAATAGCACGTTTGTTTTACGTTATTCATTGATGATGATTACTTGATAAATGCTAAAGTGAGAATAGTTACAAAAGTAGGAAAGTGCCGTAACGCAATGGGACGTACGTGACACAGTGTAGACAAGTCTACGCAGCACACGCGTCTTTTCTCACGTAACTCTTTTCAAATAGTTGCGTAAAATAAGTTAAATTGGTTGCATATATTGCCAATGCAAATTCAAAATTTAAAAAAAAGTGCAGGAAATAAAAAATTTATTGCATCAAATAATGTTATCTAAATGTATTAATAGCAGTTTAACAATTGTTTTTACATTATTGGGTATATATTAACTATTATGGATTATAGTGGCATCATTAAAAAAATTGCTTTGATAGAAACATTTCTTAGTTAATCAAAGAATTTATCAGAAATTAAAAGAAATAACTTGATATCTATAAACAAATATAAACATATGTAATATAAAAAAATTGATTAAATGTTAAGAATTTTAGGAAACAACTCTATTATATTGTTAATCCCAAAATAGTCTTATATTAAATAGGATTATTTAAAAAGAATAAAGAAAAATTTCTTCACACATATTTTTATTTTTAACAACAATATTTTAAACATTATACGTATAGCCTGATTAACTTTGTAATAATGCTTCTCTTTTTTTCTGGTGACATTCTCTTTAAATTGTTTGAATCTACTAAATTTCTCAAAAGCACAATTCGCCCACAACATGCACGTTAAATATTATACCTTATTATATTTCATCTTTATTTTCTTTTATAACAGCAATAAATACTTTTAAATATTTCTGTCTTAAACATGTTTGTATTAAACTTTGTATTACTACATCTCTTGCTATTATTTATCCGTCTGAACAACGCGAAGATGAAAACCCAACCCAAATCGAAACTTGAAGTACATTGAAGTACAAGAGTTTAAAAGTTGTTTCAACAATAGATTAGAAGAGTAAGTATTAATTAGTTCTAGTTAAACTACTTTTTTAGTATATAGTTTTTGGCAACTTGTCATTGATAAAGTTATGATAAAGGACGAGTAGAAGTGTTTCAATTTCTGTTTTTCCGAAATCCTATAAAAATGGCATTACAACTAATTAAACAATAATGTAACAAATATAAAATAGATTATCCTATGATTTCCATTTTTACCATTGCCATTTTATATGGAATCTAAATCGCAAACTTCTTCAAAATGATTGTTACTGGGTTGATTGATGTCAAAGATATGCAAAACTGGACGAATTAGGAAGGTTGTCTTCACCTTGATGTCATTTTTAAATACTAAACTCAACAGTACAACACACATGGGTTATCATATCTATTCACGTGGTTTTTCCGGGTGGCGAATATTAGGTCCTCACTTGGAGACCCACGAGAACTTGCCATGGCGGGTTGCTACACTCATTGCATCTAAAGAGGAGCTCCAAGATGAGAGGGCTCCCGCTTTCCCCTCCACCTTGGTTGATAATATCACCACTGCTAAATACAACAATGATTGTTTGGTTATAGATTTATCGTTTGCATGTATAGCTTGCTTTTACATCACATCCAAAGCATAATAAGCAACGATTAGGCCATGCTGCTTTCAAAGAATGTAAATCTATTATTTACGACTTAAACAATTCATCAGTTAGGAACGTAGCAAAAATATACGCGATATGTTCGATTAGTAACACGTAGTAGTACAACATCTGTTTAACATGTTTACAATTCAACTAATTTCAAGTGGGAAGGCGGTAAATTTAGGTAAGAAAAATCAGATTTGCCATTTGATATGATCACGTGGATTTTTAGTACACTTTTCTGAACTTTCTGTAAATGCATTTCAGGTCAGTTTAAATCAGTTTTAGTAAACTGATTAAAGTAGCTACATGTTTATAGGAAATACAGCAACGAGTAGAAGAATTGCAAGGCAATAATTTGCGATTACCAAGTGTGTTTTTTGATAGTAACACAGATATACTTTATGTGCGCATCTTTGTATTACTCTATCATTTCCTATTCATTTCATGCCTATTAATACTGATCAGTATCGATTGATTTACTTATTAATGTCACACAACTGAACTGTTTGTTATGGTTGATATGCTGAATTATTATTATTTGATCACAAATGGAAAGTAAGTTGGTATTACTTTCCATTCATGAATTATTTCATGTAAATAATAATTGTTGTTTTCCAAACTGTATATGTTCCAAGAATTATCAAATATTTTGGTGTTATTTCTCTGCGTTCTTTGCGCTTTGATTTTTCTTTTGTACAAATTAATCCTCTACTGATAAACTTATGAGATGCCTCATGAAATGTTGAGTACAAAATAAAAATCATTAAATTAGGCAGCTGCTTCTTCTTCTTGATTATGCTTGGCGATAGCGAGCAGAATCATTGTGAGTTCCTTGCGATTGATTTTCCCATCTTGATTGTAATCAACACCTCGTAGGATTGTCTCCTCAAAGTCGAGCAAATCTTGCGCATCGTAATCCTGTGGTCATTAAATGCTCATTAATTTGATGTAGCTTTAATTAAAGAGACAAACCTTCTTAACAAGTTCCAATAAATCTTTTAGGAAGCCACGCAATTCTTCATTTTCTATTGTCCCGTTATTATCCTGAAAATTAATTAATTTAATTATTTATTTGTTCATCAATGTAAAATTATCATAATTACTCGGTCATACAAAGAGAAGACTCGTTCAATGTCGTCTTTTGTTAACTTTGTTGCTCCCTAAAATAGTTATATTTATATTAATTTCTACTTTTTAGAATTGTTAGTTACATGTGTGAAATGAGTTGCATACAGTTTTTTTTTTTTTAAAAACAATGTATTTCTTTCAGATTGGAGCAAAAAAGCATCACCAATATTTATCAATATCAATAGTATATCATAATTATTTATAAATGTTGTCTCTATGGTAATCTAGTTTTATATATGCAAAAGACAACAATTATATTCAAAAAACAAGAAGTGAGTATGAAGTAATTTATATATTAGAGTAATGTTGGTATAAACTTATTTATTTCTAATGTTTTACAATTACATTTGCTTTCACTTGGAAAATATTCTCAAGTAAGCTCACATTAGTCTAATATACAAAAAGTAAAATACTTAGCAAGAAGAAATCATAATGAAATATAGAGTGAAACAAGAAACATTGATCAGTATTTAATGCATGCCTTTGTTTAGATGTTTATGTCTATTAATGTACAAAGTTGGGAACCAGATTAATGTTAACAAATTTCGTACAAGTTGATTGAAACAATGTCTGACACAAATGGAACATTTTTGACACCGTACTCACTTCGATTCCTTCCTGCGTTCGATTTGGGGACGTGTTCAACGTGAGTATTTTGTTGTTGTTGATGTTGTATTGTTGTTGGTGGGCAAGAAGAAAGCACATTGTGTGTATGACAGAAAAGATGCAGACATAGATAAAAGCCATGCAATTTGAAATCGTTTTAGTTATTCAAGAACATCATATTCTTTCAATTATTCAAAGGTTGTGTTGTACCCGAATTCATAGTCAACTTGTAAACTTTACCTTAGTCTTTGGTCTTTAACATCAATAATAAAATTGTTTAATTCTTTAATGTAATTTGGTTATTTTACTAAAATCTGCTTTGGTTTTTAGAACTTGACTATAACATTCGTATTATTGTAATTAATGCATTTCTTTGTCTTTAAATTTAGGTGTACGTTTAATTTTGGTGCATACTTTTGCAGAAATTTGGTGCGTTTACAAAAGAAGGACAATTCATGCTAAAGAAGAGTTACTTTCAGTCCAATAGAATCAAGAAAACTAGAAACTAAGTAAAATTTAAGAGAATTAAAGTTTTCTCAAAGATTTTTTGAGCCCTGTTGTTGATTAACTGTAATTATTTAATGTCTTCGCGTTGACCAATTATTGTAAAATAAACTTATCATGTAGTAACACAGCTCCTGTAACTATAATAAAATACGGAAATAGAGAAAACATACCTTGAATACTTGTCTGCAGAGAAAATTTTCTCGAACAGGTAACAATCTATAAGTATATTGCTTTTTGTTAACTAGACATTGGTAAATTGGTTTAATTGTTTATACTTGGCCATCTCTGAAAGTTGCAAACGTCCATCCTTGTTAGAATCAAAGACTTGTAGCTGCACAAAATTTCAGAAATACATTAATATCAACAAGTTTAGCTAACACTCTCCAATGGGGTAGTAATAAATAATTTCAAACAAACATTAGTATTACCATCGTATCAGTGTATTCGATCAATTTATCCTCGGAAACATCATTGATTTTCTTTGCTTCCTTGAGCAGATCTCTCAAGAAGTTCTACAATCGCAAAGTTTTATTACTTTTATCACACACTATCAAATTGCACCCTCAATGCATATAACTTTACCTTCAGTTCGTCCGCTTCAATGTAGCCGCTCCCATCAGTGTCGTATTCACGCCAGATCTATAATCCACAATGTGTAAGCATTTAAACACATAATGATGCACTTTAAAACCTAGCTTAGAAATAGTACAATTGATATTCTATTGGAGTGCTTTATGGAATTGTTATTGGAAAAAGCTTTTTACTTGGCCTCGTTTACTTACTTTCATAAATTCAACACTTGATTCCAATGGGTTGTCGAAGCGAAACAGCAACAGAAAATTTTCTTCCATTGGTAACAACTGTGCCAACTACAAACCGTAGAATTAGATTAGATGCAATTTCCATCGTGTAGGATAGTTTGGAAATTGGAAAGAAATCAAAGGAAATTGTTGAACGTTTAAGAATGGTTTAGCATGTAAAAAATAACAATAAAATTCAATTTTGTGCAATTTACGATTATATTTATTAACAACTAAAATTGATTTAAGCAGAAAGAAAATAAACAGCGGATAAATAAATCATATTACGAAAGGAAATTGGGGAAAGCATCTTACTTCGCGAATATCAATTTTCCCATCTTGATTGTCATCATATGCTTCCATAAAACACGCTTTTAACTCTACCAACATCTCATCGGACACAGCCTTTGATAGGAAAAATAGATTACTTGTATGAACAAATAATTCAACTTGTGATGTTATTTTTACCTCTGGAGAAATATCAGTTGCATTTGCACTGGAAACAAACTCACGAAGAAAACCATCTAACTCTGTTCCCTCAATATATCCATTTCCTATTTTTACGCGAGAATTGTGTAGACGATAAATATTGATCTTATTATCACTTGGTTAATAAACATGTGGTTAACTCACCGTCCTTATCATAATGACTCCATACCTCCATAAACTGATTCGCCGACAGCTTTTTCAATTCCCTCGACTCTGGATCCCGATATTGACGCATAAAGTTGGTAGCTTTTTCCAAATTGAAACGTTTATTGCTTTCGGCGCTCATGACGATCTCTTCAATATCTTAAAAGTCTGCAACAATAAAAAAGCAGAGAAATAATTAGTTAAGTGCAGGAAAATTACAGAAATAACATATTTCTTCATTGCATTTGAACCAAGCTCTGTTGTAGTACCATATTTAACACACCGTTTAGCTACTTAGCAAATTTCAGTACATCAATTATGCAATTCACCGAGGAAAACGTGTTTTTATCACTTCTGACATCTGTGGCTAAAATCAGCTTGACCTTTTCGATTACCACATGATATAAAACCATCTAACATTGGTATAGTAAATTTAGTGTGATTGAAGCTAATCGAGACAAACAGTCAACTACAACTACATGTTTTCTGATCAAAGAAACAAAAATGTTTAAGTTTACTCTCGCTGCCATTCTCCTGTTGACAATGACATCTCAGGTAAAGTAAATTCTCCGTACCACAGTGAATACAATACCATTTGTACCAGTTATAGTTTTATTTGGTCCTAAGATACTTTTTACTATTAAATCTTGTAGATTGCTGCAAACGTTGCTCGTAATGTAAACGAGCTGGCTTGCATTGACGAGAGCAAAGTGCATAAAGGGCTTGTAGATCATGCCGAGATGGGCCATTTTGAAAACGCTCGTGAGCTCAAGTGCTACTACAAATGCTTCTACGAAAACGCCGGCTACATGAACAAAGCTGGAGCAATTCAGGCAGACAAATTGCGAGCTAACATCCCAGCTGGCATCAGTAAGAACATGGCAAACAAAGCCATCGATTTGTGCTCGGTACGCAAGGGCAATGACGCATGCGAGACTGCGTTCGTAGTTCAGAAATGTTTGGTTGAGAATAACCTTAAGTATTAAGGTCAATTATTGTTTACAGATATGAATATTAAGTATTTTGATAGCACCCTTGAGTACTGTTACAATAAAGATCAATGCTTATAAAAGATGTAATCTGAGTATTAGTAACATTTAGTACTAAGTACTGTACTAAAGCACTGGAACGGTCTATAGTTAAAAAGCTTCAAAATATTAGATAGATTGTTCAACTGGTTGTATGAGTTTTGATCAGGTATCTCGCAGAATTTGTGATGTTCAACCTTGTTTTTTACTACAATAGGCAATGCGTTGTTTACTTTTTTTAAATTTTTTATTTGGAGATTCCAAACTCTATGTTTGCAGTGTAATTAATTTATTCGATTTTTGCAAACTTGTGCCTATACTAACGCATAGTCTGTTGTGTCTGTTCCAGAATATAATATTACCTTATATTCCAATAATCCTTAAAATTTTGCAGCATTTCAAACAAAATAACCAAAACGTACTTTAGTGAAACATACAAGGTTACACGGCATCGTAACAACAAGCCATGTTTCTGGAAAAAGCACAAGGTGTACTTTTAACGTCTCAAGGTGTGTTACATTGACCGTCATGCTCAATAGAATGAAAGTCAAAGCGAATTACGGTTATTATTCAAACACTATACAAACAATACGTGGTTTAGGTTACTAGGAATAAACGGAAATGACAATTTTTGTACGTCGGAAATGCAAAACGAATATCATCCACACATTAGCGAATAAAATTGCTAGCATGTGAGGCTTGTGATAATAATTTGGTAATTTAATTAGTTTACAACGATACATGCAATAAAATACCCGTCAAATGCTTTACTAAATGCATCAGTAACTTTCAATCTTCCGAAGTCACTGAGCAATAATTTGTTGTTTAACGACACTGGTGTATTATTTCTTATTGTATAAATTAAAATACAACTGATGATTTGCCTAATTGTTACTTAATTGCATATAATTTAACTAGGTTTATCGTTATTAAACTGTCGACAACTTTGAAGGACTGTAAATAAATAGGGAATAAAGTACGGCACATTATTCAATTTGAGTCCATCATTCGACCAACACCTACATCTGGGAGTTTTCCGAAAATGTTTGTTGGTTTAGTTTTTATTCTAATATCATGTACAACACTTGTTCAGGCTAAAGATGTAAGTCTACCTACGTTTTCAATTATTTGTCGTTTTTATTCTTTTGGTGCTTGTAATTTGAAATTTAGGTTTTTGGTGAAACTCAAGTTGATATACTAACCCGGTCGTACCATGTATGCTCTGAAGCTACAAAAGTAGATAAAGGTATTTTAAAAAATACAAGAAATGGAATTTTCGTTGAAGATCAAAAGCTAATGGCGTACTACGAATGTATGTTCCGACATGAAAATCTTAATTTTGTTGACGAGAGTGGCAACTTTAAGAAAGAGAATTTACGAGCCTTCTTACACCTGGAGGGTAACAAAGAGCTATGGGATGAAATCATTCACAACTGTTTTAATGAAATTGTAAATGGCGATATCAATTTAGCAATTTATCAAACTGTTGTTTGTTTTACTGGGAAAGTTGGTGGAAAAATCAACTTGTCGATCCAACCTACAAGTGTGAGTGTATCAGAGTAAAAAAACTATTTGAGTTATAACTACAAGAAATGTAGTGGAATAAAAATTGAATGAAATATGATTTCACATCAAAAAATATATTTATGGTATAACATTATTTTTATTTAAATTAACAATACTCAAGTTATTCTTGCAATTATTGCAAGTTTGCCGATTTTTCTTTAAACATTTTGTGTAGATTTAGTCAAAAATCAAGTAATATATTAGAGGTATTATGAACTAGTTGGGCATATAATAATTTCGTGAATGTTGTATTAATGAAAACTAATTAATTCTGTTTTATACTAATTTTTACTAAAATGAATACACAAAACTAATGCATATTGTATGCAACCAACATACCACCAAGATCCATTAAATGTTACTCAATCAATTAATCTTTAAATGCTTTGTTGACCTTGCTTGATATTCATTGTATTAATACAAATTCACTTTAACACATACGCTTTATTAATGTTTAAAAAAAACACATCAAAGCGTTGCCTTCTTTAGTTTGATTGCTGTTGTTTTTAATTATGGTTCAACAACAACAATCAAACTTAGATAACACGCCGAAAGCGTTTTTCACATTTAGTACAAACGAAAACGCTAAACAACAATTATCCTGTCTTAGTAAAAAGACTTTTTTGTGTTGCAACATTGTAAATGATTAAATCCTATATTGTTTAATAGTAGTGCACTAATTTTAAAGTCACAAATTCAAATTGATGGCCAAATAATTGAACAAGAAGTTTAGTAATGGTCATTGCTTCAATTTTTTTTAATATTTAATAAGCTTGATTTTCATAAATATTATTCTGTACTCAAAAAGAAAAATCAGTTCCTTTTTTTATTACTTTCTATGGGTGTAGATTACTAAAATCAAACTATATACATCTCATAAAATAGTGATTGGCTAAGTGCTCAAAGAAGGTAGTCTTCACTAAGTATCCTAATATCTCCTTTTGTTGCATTGTGTTCCAAGTTGTTGTTTGATGGTCCAAGCATATTTGTTGTGTGATAAGACACAGACAAGTCTACGACTTTTGCCCTTGTTTGCTGATTAAGATTTGAAAGTTTCTACCAACTGGTATGGTCACAATCAAAGGCGGTTAGTGTTTTTACTTGGCATTTTAGTCATACCAAATTGTGTGCACTACGTGTATATCTGTGTTAATATTAAGTTTTGATAGCCCATGGAAGCTTGTGATAATGTAGGCTGTAGTACTATAAAAGTACCCAAATTACCAGCAAGCGACAGCAGTCACAATCAGACACCCTCCAAAAGCAAAACCATGAAATTCGTCGGTGCTTTCATTTTAGCTGTGCTTGTATTCAGCGCAAACGTAAGTTTATAAATTCGTATATAATAAAAAACATTTCGTATTGATAAAAATAAATTGAGTACATTGAAATAACAATAGTTATAAACCGTAGGCTGAATTAAACGAAGCTGAAAAAGAACAACTGAAGCAATTGGTTGCTTCTTGTTTGACCAAGACTGGTGTTGATCAGGAACTGATCAGCAAAGCTCGTTCCCATGAATATTCCGGAACTGACCCTAACTTGGCTGCCTATTACTCCTGCATGCTTGGTGGTATGGGCTTCCAGAAGGAAGATGGTAGCTTCGACGTCGATCGCATGGTTGCAAAACTCCCAGAAAATGCAGGTGAGATTGGTATAACTGCTACTAGAACCTGTGCTACCAGCGAACCTGCCCTCAGCAAAGACAAGAACGCCATGAACTTTGTGTACTGTTTCTACAAGAACTATGGCAAGGGCTTCAAGCTCTACTAAAGACTAAACCTCAAATGTCATACAATGCAGTTAAAAATTTGATGCTTTATTTATAAGCTAACAACACAACTTGTTAAATGTTATATACATTAAAAAAATTCCAATTTCAACAAAAATAAACAAAAATTTATTTAAACCAACTTCAAACACTACTCATCTTATTATCCTAATTTATTATACATTTAAGATTATGTATATTGCAGGTTTACCTCGTGATTATAAATCAAGGTGAAAAAAACTTTCATTTATTACATCATCATCGATTTGATTCTTACTCGATGATTTCATTGCCAGGTTCCAGGCTTCTCCAAGCTCAGGTGTAAACTTGAACTATTTGTATTTGAACACAAGCCATGAGCATCCAATAAATCAATTCGGTTATATAACACAAGAAAGAGAGAAGAAAATTGCTTCATTGT
>JAODGC010000006.1:1705129-1757788 GCA_027574925.1 Ecitoglossa quadriceps
GTTTTTCCGGCAGTGGTCAAATTACCACCAAATATATAGCACTAGGATGTGCTATGTTTATATATAAAGGTCAAAATAGAAGCCCAGAAAAGGTTTTTGCTCTTCCGACCTCAAGGGGAAATGTTGAATCGCTCATCATGTTTTACTGTTTATGGGGCGGCGGCGCCGGCGACGGAATTGCGAAGACATTATCAGCAAGTCAGGTTATTACGACAACAAGAACCTCAATATTAAAATACAAAGTGTTATAAAACGTAGAAAATTTTGTATTTTTTTTTTTCATTGTACTAAAATATATTTTCATTCACCTTTGGAAAATGCACAGCAAATTTTCAATTTGTGGTGTAAATAGCAAGCGTGATATGATAAACCTGAGAAAGGGAAAAAAAAGTAATACTATGAGATTGTGATGTAATTTAAGCTGTTATCTTTGCGTTTATCTTTGTACCTGGGGTGGTGTGTAACGTATAACAACCGCGCTTCAGACAATTTTCAGGTAACACATGAGTTGCCTGGCCACATGCTGTCTATGAAATAAATGTACAGTTGCTGCAATGTCACGTTCATGGCCTTCATAAATTTAGTGGGTAAAAGATCTAAGTTTAACTGTTCTAAGAAGGTATAAACATGAGTCACATATATCAACATTAGTAGAAAATTTATTCAATTTTAATGATACTTTTCAAGTAGGTAAATATGGCATTTAGTTTCGTAATGAAATTTGTGGACAAAATATATATGTGAAATTTGGATGTTTTAACATGTGTATTTATTCTAAAATTTTTCAAAATTTATGATTCAAATACAAAAAGTGAAATTATTTAGTAAATTTTTTGTACATAGATACAAAATACTTTAATAATTCAAATTTATAAAAGATTATAGCTTTTTTTTTAATTTAAGCAAAATAAACGTTTAATTTCCTACAAAATAATAAAATATTTGAAAATAGTAGTGTATAATCAAATATGTAGTATACAAAGTTGCATACATTACAGATATTTTCTTTGCAGAATTTTCAAATAAACTTGGCGAAAAATAATCAGAGTTTGTTCTATGAAATAAATATATTAATTTAAACATTTTTCGGCAAACACATAATATTTTTTACTAGCATACTTCTCGTCAAAACATCAGATTAAAATACTTTTATGGAATTTTTTTTATGCAAGCTTGTTGCAGAACATAAACTCCAAGAGCGACCCTTACAAATTGAGGTTGAAATAGAATTGGACACAAAACGCAAAAATGTACAAACAGGATAAGGTTTCATTGAAATATTTCACTTCCTGATGCAAGGCCCATCAATGCGAATGAAATCAAGACGAGGTTTTTCCTCCTTCAAATTTCTCTCCCAATACTTTGAATTTACAACAAAATAAAACCTGCTCCCTTACGTTGTGCTAAAATCAACACGTTATAGGAATGTTATGTCTATCATAATCTTCTTCTTTCACAAAAAGACATCTCTAGCGGCTCACCCGAAGTATGACTTTATGTTAACCGCTAAGGGTAAGCATGCCAGAAAAGCCCTGGATAATAAATAATCAGTAGTAAATGAGAATTAACAAACTACATGAATACGCATTTAGATTATCGTATTGTGTCACTTGGAAATCGTGGCTTTAAAGTATTTATTTGGGATAAAACATTTAATAGACATTGGATAACACACATGTTCCCATGAAGTTTTTTTCAGTCTTCAAACATTCCCTTAATTTGAGTGTTGACTGTTGACCCAACAGGACTCTCACATTCTAGTCATAGATTACCTTTGTCCAATTAATGTACCTGCTGAAATTTAAAACAAAATTTGTTCGCACATATACGTTTTCTTTTGATAAGCAGCTGCGCTTTGCATCATGCATAAAACATTACCATCCAACCCTATTACTCCAACTACATGCTTATTATACACACTCATTACTTGATTTATTATTCAACGTGCTACTCGTTGGTAGAATTCGGCCGAGTCTCGATACCGCAGAGGAGAGTTTTGCACTTGAAATAAACAATTCACAGATACTCAATATAAGCTCTTACAAGGATGGCTGGTGGTAAGTTTGGGATGTGTTTGAATTTTGACATGCAAATAACCAAGTTAATTATAGTGGGAATTATTACACCAAACAAGTGTTTAATTACAAGAAAATCGAATGGAAGGTGTAGCACGAATAGAATTTTTTATTATTGCAATAATGCATGTGGAGTTAATCAGTTTTTAAATATTAATTGCTATAAATATAAATAAATTTATTTGTGGATATTTGTTTGGATAGATTGAAACAAAATTTTGAAAAAAACGCCGTTATAAGAATATTTAAAAAGAGCATTAATGCTGTATATGTAGTTGCCTACTTCACATGTAAATTCATTCTTGAATTTATTCCCGGCATTTTAAACTATTCGTAGAGTGTGCAATAGGAAAGTAATCGAGTACCATAAAAAATATTTAATATCTAATATATGCAAATATGGAAGTTAATTTGAAAGAAACAACCAACAATTGCTAAAATATTTGAAAACTGCAGTGATCTGCATATTAAGTTGCCTAGTTCATATGTATTTTTGTTATTGACTTTATGTTCTATTATGCATACTTTTTATGGAAGGTGCTATAAGAAATTACTCGAGAAGTAAGAATATATCGGATGCCAAATAGAAGAAAAGAATACAAGCGAGAGTCTCATTTTATTTTTCATTTTTTGGCGTAAATAAAGAATACAGGAAATATAATTAACGCGGAATTTATTCACAAGCGATTCTATTATTCTAATTGACAAAAAAAATCATTTTGATTTTATGTACAAACAGCTTAAAAATATAAAAAGGAAATCAATGAAATTGACTACACCATTAGCCCTATTAATATCATATAAAGATATAGCTGATCATTATTCTTTACAATAGATAATAATAGCATTACTGTCATGTAATATTATTACATTATTACAATTTATGAGATATTATAGATTACGTTAATCAATACACTCCGAACCCTTTTATTACTTGCATAATCTGATAATCTAATCCATCCATAAAGCTGAGACTTATTTCGCTTTCTAGTGTTTCTTCTAATGCCTACTCTAGAATCTAATTCAAGATATTATCTGCTTATAATATTCTTTCTTATTCTAACTCCATATTACGCAACCCACGTGTCGCGTCGCAGATCAACTAAGGTGGCTGGGTTTGAAGCTTTCGAATTAGTTTGGGTCCCCTACATCGAGGTAGGCATTATAAATGATCTTAACCGATCCTAACACTTTATAATACCATGTCATCTTTTCAATAAAACAGGCCAATTGTATTTTATGTCGAGGATACCGTTTAGACCCAAGAATCTATTTCTCCGAGGTCGGAGTGACGATTGTAGTTGAGTTGAACTATAAGGTCAAAGCATCATAAATATTTTCTCACTAACTTTATAAACTGCTTCAATTAAATTAACCTAATTATAAGCTTAATAGTACCTTTAGCAACGCTTTAGCAGATTGCTATTGCAGTTCAAATTCCCCAAACCACCTCTGTTGGGACACTTATGGTTAAAACAGAAGAGTAGTCTGAATCCAAACCAAACGTCCAGCTACCGAGCGACTAGTAGTAGAAAGCGAAGTATATGGGTTCAAAAAAATTAAGAATAGTAATGAGGATAATTTAAAAATTTTTAGTTTGCACAATTCGTTGTATCAAAGATCTCTTGAACTATATTAGTGTCCTGTGTTCCTGAGCAGATGCACTTTGAAGAAGAACAAGGAAGTAATAAAATTTAATCAAGTATACAACTGTATATCTAAGTTTCCTGCTTGCAAGCATATGACACATTTTAATCCACCCTGAGTGCTCAAATATGAGCATGTGGCTCATGAGTCCTTCCCACATTCAGGGACATTATCTCTGGGTGGCTAATTGGAAACTCTTGGCTCCAGTTTAGCACAAATTTGGTCTTATCATTATGTGCGATGTTCATTTGCTGCATTTGTGAGCACCGGTAATGATGTTTTAATTTAATCCAATTGTGGATTTATTTAATTATTAATTACTATACTAAAAAGCTGTATTTGGAGAATACGTTAAATTATTCAGTCAATGCATTGTTGGCTTTTATTCATTATTTAATTTGGCATAAACAAAAACACTTTTGTGTTTGTATTCTACCATGGCGCTTTATATACCTTAATTTACTAACTACGTAAAACACACAAATCATTAAATTAAAAATTTAGGCAGCCAACTAAACCTCAATGTTAGCACCGGAAAGAAATTGTTATATTACAAAAATATGTAGAATTTCAGCGACTCGCTATCAATTTTAATATATCATGCTTGCAATTAAACGTACTCCATGCTTTGCGTCAATTTTCATCTCCCACAGCTACCTCATTAGCAAAATTGACCGAATTATTTAGCAATACAAAAACGGAATCATCAAAAAAACTTGTTTGTGAAAAACACGCACTTGTATTGCTTAATTTGTTCATTATTAAACAAAAAACACGAATTACAGATGAACACTTTTCAAGAGAAAATCTTACTAAAAATAAGTCTAAATCATCATTCAGGTAGTACTTTTGTCTTCATTTATCAACGAGATAACCAATAAATAATTTAGTGTTGTATTATTTTTATTAAAACAGAATTATTTCCAACTAGAAATCTATCCAGAAAATAATGTTATTTAATGTCAAACTCATGATTCTACCGATTTTAATTTCTGCTGGGAAAAGAAACAAATTACTCTGAAGTACCAAAGAATAAATGTTGCACTATCTAAACATTCATGAATTCAAGAAATACAATAATATTGTTGTTGTATTTTTGATTTTATAATTCAAACAATATCAAAGTCCGAAGAAAATGCTACGTCAACCTACAACAAAGCATGCAAATGATATCAAATCGTTGAGGCAATCTGACAGGAAAATTACCCGTCAGTAAATGTGCGTTGTACGTATGACTAATGATAATTGAATGAACGAATAATCATGGTGTTTGAAATGTAAAGCGCAAAAGCTCTATAATATATTTGACTAAACACAAAACGGCGTAAACATAATTTCTGCTTAACTAAGAGACATGTTTCACATTTATTTTGCAATGAATAAAACTATGGAGTTAGAATTCTGTACTATAATATGATAGAACCTTAATCAACTATCAAAGCAGTCGTTTAACTATGATTATATTGTTAATGTTGTTAGTTTATCCTCGAGCAAGGAAATGGGTGCAAAACTGAAGGGAGCGGTGATTCAAGAGAAGAGGAAATTCCCAAGCGGTGCAATTCAGATAAAGGCAACAAGAACAAAATCATGTCTTGGCTCGTACTTGAAGTGACAGCAAATGTTTTTGTCCTATTATCCCAAGTTATCCCTAAATTTGGGTCCGACAAGAGACGGAAGGAAATTGAATGAGCATGGTTATGCAACTTCTTCAACAACTTCAAGGACTTCATAGATACCACAAGCTGACATTGTGCTTGAATGTCATCATTTTTATATGTATCTTTTATGATTATGAAGCAAATCAAAATTAAACCCTGATTAATGGAGCATTTGATTTAAATGAACCATATTACACTATTTTTGCTTAATTTAAATAGTTTGCTGTCGTTATTCTCCAAATTAAATGCCTATTACAACAGATCCTCATATTCTCACCCTCAAACTTGGTACTGGCGCATGCGGTGGCGGTGACTTGGTTAGAAAACAAACAAAGTCTCGTCGGCAATATCTCTCAAGGTTTATGAATACGTAAATGGAATGCATTTGGATAAGTATACAACTTTTTTAAGACGTCTCGTCTAGTCAAAACATACTTCATTATAGTTTATGCTTTATATTTCCATTCGTTTTATTGGTTTCTTTGTGTTTTTATAGCTATCACATAGAAAATAGCAATCTGTTTATACCTTTGAGCGTATATTTTATACACTGCTTTTCATATAAATTTGTTTTTCTCAAATGCCTGCACTGCGAGTTTATTCATTGATTCAATGCTTTTGAAAGTTACTAATAACTGACAATATTGTAAAGTTATTTGGATAGATTTATGAGAAGGTGAGAGTAGGTAGTTCATAGAGTGTATGAAAAAAAAGCATTTGTTAGCTTGAAAATGATAAGACAATAAATTAAATAAAAATTAAGAGTGAAGAGATGTACAGCCTTGTTAATTAAGAAACGGCTGATAGTTAGTGGAAACTAGAAAATTGAAAGAGACACCCAGTCTCAATTCAAACTTAAGGATGAAATATAAACGATGAATGCAGAAATAAGACGGGAGGTGGAAATGGTGAGTTGATGATGAGTAAGCTAGCAGTCTGGCAAAGTACAGAGAACCAAATTACTAGTTGTCACCTATTATAATTGGCGTTGTCATTTATTTTCCTGCAACTCTGGTGGCCTAAACGTGACATAAGTTGTAAGAACGCGAAGAAACAGTCAAGTAATTTGGTAGGAATTTTGAGTGACAATACATGTTTGGAGGTGTTAAGGTATTAAATGTTGCAAAAGTATAAAGCACAAAAGTTGGAAAAAACTTTAAGAGGTAGTATTGATGAAAAACTTTGGTGGCGAAAGTTGTTTCATCAAAAGTTGCATCAACAAGTCATAAAAATAAATGAGTTATTACCAAATTGGATTAATACCTAAAATCAATAGAGAAAGATATGAAACTTTCTGATTTCATACAGAATGCATTTCCTATATTTTTAACTTTGTTATTATACCCTCAAAAGTCAAGATATTTTAAGTTATGAAAATACACATGTGACAAGTGGAGCTTTTTTCGGAGAACTGAATTTGTAAATCTGAAATGACTATTTTTCATCTCTGCATGTTTGATCTTTGGTACCACATTAAAAATATATAAACACGCATTTGTACTGGTAATTATAATAAATATTTATATCAGAAATGCTTTATGATTACCTTTTACAGAAAGCGGTTCAGGTGCTGCTTCAACTACCAACTTCTCGTTGTTTGAAAAAGGTCCTTTAGTTTTGACCTGCACGTTTTTTCCAAGTTTCTTGAACGCGTAAAGCCGTGTATTGAACAACGACGATGTGTTGCTACTACGAGGATAACGCGAGGATTGCGCGGGTCTGGAATGACTCGGCACGCCTCGGCGTCGACGACTCGTCCGGGAAAGCGCTTTCTACAACGCGCGCGCCCCGACGCCGGCGCATTTTCCACGACCATATACTCAACACATTCAAAAGCAGACAAAAGTATTTTAATTGGAAACCAAAAACAACATATTGCCATAAATAGAAAATTAATGCTTAAATACTTCCAAACCTAAAACTACACCTATGGTTTAGAAACTTCCAGAATGCAATGTTTACTTGTTTCCTTAATGGATTTGCTAGATTGTTATTCTTTGATTTAACCGCTCTGCCTTCTCTACTTTACCAGTTGCGTGGTTTACAACCGTTCTAAATAACGTTTTACGCCTTACATCTTTTTTTGCACATTGCTTGCATGCCACATCCACATACGTGGATGGTATGTGAATTGCCGAGATAGAAAATTCGAGGAAAATCCCTTGTTTGAATCGCAGATCATCCGGACTAGGACTACTCCACGCAACTCGATGGTATTTCTAGGCGCTTTTCTCTTTCATTATAGCCGACTGCAGGATGGCAAGATAGCGCGCTGACACACTGGCACACAGCGTCCTAGGATTCCCGCCCAGGACGCAGGAGCAAAAGATCGCTGTGCGAAAACCCGCACTGCGACGGAATACGCCCTTCTTTAGTGCTTTGGTACATGTCTAGGAACCCAAATGTTGTGGCAGTAAAAATATCACTCTGAAAGAATTTAAACTTTATTCTGTTTGATAATATATTGGACAATTACAAAATAAATAAAACCACAGTGATAAATGCGACAAAAGCCAATTTATATTCCGCCAATGCGGATAATATTTTGCCTTTCCCAAAAGATATTAAGTCGTCATTGATTAGCAATTTTGGGATGATTCCTCGGACAAAATCCCAATGAAGATCCAAACGTCCCAAAATTAGCAATTTCTTGTTCCAATTACTGGCTTGGACGTCTGCTGTGTTACTATTGAGGGTAGCATTGACATTAACATCAATATCATTCATATTATTCTGATTTCCGATTAAAGCAACTCTGCTGTAAATGGCAAAGGGAGTATTGTTTAGGAACAAAAGCCCATCTCCGGTACAATTCTCATGTTTATTCACGTTGCAATATACGCACATTTCAGTGTATCCCACTTCAAGGCGTTGACCTTTGACGGCGGCTTCTTGTAAACATTGTTGTCTTGACAAAACCTGGACTGGTTTACTAATCAATTGCAGAAAGGATGTAGTGTTCTTCTCAATCTGTGCGAAGAATACATAATTCCAGTTCTTTCTACTCTTATCAATTGGAACAACTTCCTTGTTTGACTGGTCGGTGTCCTTTAGGTTCACTGGCATTGCCAATTGTCGAAATTTTAGAAACCGAAATGGATATTCCAATTGCAGTAAAGCTAGGTTATCCTCTTCGTAGCCTGAGCGGTTAAAGAATGGACTTGAAATCCACGTGACTATTAAACGCTGATGTGACGTTTTAATTGGTTTTATGTAAAGCAGGCTTCTTGGATTAACCAGGATTCCGACTTTTGTCTTAGAGTTCGAATTGGAGTTAAGGATGACTTTATCGAGAAGGAAAGCAAAGTAATTGCCCGTTTGAAATGGAGACGTTTTGAAGGTTTCCCGGGACAGAACCCACCTTGAGGTGAGTAATAATCCCGTGGATATTATGACGTCATTTTCAGATTTGTTCTCTTCTGTAGAAGGTGTTTTGTATAAACCAATAAGATGATTGCCGATATTTACATTTCCAAATCCTACTTTTGTACTTGTTAATGCCAGCTTTGCTGGTAAAAAGAGAAATATTATAAGAATTGCAAATTTTGACATTTTTTTGTCTTAAAAGTGTCAAAATAGAATTATAAGCAAGATTAAAATATCAGAATGGAAAACAATGTTGCAGCAAGGAAAAATCAAATGCTCGGAGACGAAAACATAATAAACATGGAACTTAAAAAACTTCATCTAAATACAACCACATCGCATTTTCCAAGTAACTTTATCTTGTGTGTTTGTCTGACATGAGATTAAAACGATTTTAACGTATGCAAACACGTCGAACACTTTCGTACTGTCGTCTCTTCCACATAATTTCCCATACAAATTCCATCAGCATCCTGACAATACGAATTCAACCTCATCTCATGCAACATGGAAAAATGACATTTAATTGGAGCAAATAATAGCAAACAATTACAGTTAGACAATGAGATATTGTGACTGGATCCTTATCTCTTATCTTTTGCGTGCTAAGGGCGTTTAGCATATTCTAGTACACCTTGTACGAATTGTTTGGCAACAATTTTCTTGGTAGCAATTAAAAGATAACAACGACTGTAGCTGTGTGTTTACCATGTAAACCGTGGTCATCAGTTCATATTTCTGCGGCAGTCAGAGTTTGCACTTAGTGAAGTTAAGTTATGAACATGAGAAAGTAATTCAACACCTTCGCCATTTTGATTTCTGAGAGTTTCAAGATGAAACTGTTCATATTCCTCACTCTAGTTGGAGTGAGTTTGTCGTTAGAAAGCAGTGGATACTCATTGCCACCTCAACCAGTACTAAGCTTCAAGTTCGAGGTAAATCCGAAAAATTACACTCAGGTGATAGGAGATTATATCGATTCGGAAAAGTACGCCACGTATAATCCTAACGTAACAGCAACCCAGTTGATTTTCAACACCAACATTAACGAATTGAGATTGGACCAATGGTTGGATATTGTAGCAAAATCCAAATTGAATTTTTCCAACATCAATACAGCAAAACTTAAGGAAATTTCTAGAACTCTCCATGTTAATACGAGTGTTGAATATATTAAGTTTGTTGAAATGGTAGAGAATCCCTACATATTAATGGGTAAAGCATTGGAAGCGATTCATGTTGATGACTTGCAAGTAATGATGTACAATAAGAAAAATCCAATTGGAAATGAATCCTTCTTTGATGCTTTCGACGAAGCTAATTTTACTAATTTACCCGCGGCTCAAGAAATACTAAATTTAACTGACAATCAAATCTTCGAATTTGGCAAGGACTTTATTCTAAAATATCTCTCCAACGTAACCTTGTATGACTTTGGTAGATTAGTTAAAAACCTAACAGGAGAAGTAAATGACTTCGAAGTTGGTTTTGAAAAAGGTCAAGTTGGAATTATGACGAGTCTGCTGAACATTCTAGAAGTATATCCTAGTGGAGACTTTGCTGTCATGATTGAGAAATACAATCAAACAATTGTTAATCCTGTAATGCTTGCAACCAGAGTGTCTACTGGAAAGTACCTTTCTAGTAGTGCGATCTATGAAATCATCAATCACATGACGTCTATTTACACCAAACCATTCCTGCTTGAAGAAGGTCATAAGTTTGAAGTCACCAATACAACCTACAATGGATCGCTGGTTAATGTACTAACTAATGATACTGTCTCTTATACACAACCTGAAGGTGTTGTAACTCATTTACAATATTGTTACTATGCTACGAAGGAGAACCGAGCCATTTTAGTTTCCGCTGTAGAAAATAAAGACCAATTTCTCATTAACAAAGACACCGATGTTGTGTTCATACCGGGAGCACCTTTATTCTGTGATGGTCAATTAGTTGGTGTTGCCTTAAGAGGAAACCAGAGCAAAATTATCTTTGCTAAAGTACCATGCAAAATGAACTTGGCACCTATAACACCAACTCAACCAAGTACACCTAATACTCCGCCATTCCTTTCACCATCAACTGCAAGTGAGTTGATGGCAACTATCAACTTTAATATCATTCAAGCAAAGATCCCCAGCTTAATAGGATATCTGCTAATGGATTCTTTCAATGGCAATAAGTCGGAAACTAATACAGACAGAGTGAGTCCATTAGACGTGATTGAAGCATTCGACTTGGAATCGATAAGCTACCAGGACTTTATAGGACTCGTTAAAGATATTCCGCTTGTTAATGAATACAAGGATGTATTGAGTGTTTTAAAGAGTTATAACGCTTCGATGACTGAGATCTACAAAACATTGACTCGTTTTCTATCTGATGCTCAACAGGAAGCCATGTTCAAAGCGGTGAATATTAGCTACAGTGATTTGCAACGCCTCGTACTGTATTATCCTAAGAACGAAACAAAGTTTAAGGAGTTTATTAGCCAGGGAGTTTTTAACCAAACAACCGTTCGGGCTGCAATGCAAGCTGGTAACTTAAACCAGGATACTCTTTATGAAGCAATTAAATACTCTCTAATCCAAGCGTTGATCAACTATCCACTGCAAGCAACCCTTGATATCATTGAACATTATGGTGGATATCCAGTTTTAGACTGGCATATTCAAACCAACAACATTTCTCCCGAGGCTGTTAAACTTTACGAAGGTTTTCAGAAAATAATCAAAAGCTTCTATGTTACATTGCGCAAGTCTACAGCTCAAGGAGCAATTACAGGGACAACAACTGTGTTAACAGCAAATGACGTTTATGATATGTACAGCGATCCTACTACCAGGCAGTTTGTTTATCTTGAAATCAATGCTAATCTTGCTGTGATTGATGTCAAAGATATTATTCCGTATTCATCTGGATATGCTAATATTACTCTAAAATCCGCATTTCCACTATCCCAACCCCTACTGCCAATTGGAAAGGCAAAAACACTTCCTGAATCAACACAATGTAAGGTTGTAACTGTGGAGAAGGTTTTTGATTTCCCAGCAGTACGGCACAACAAGAATGGGTTTGAAGTTGACTTGGATAAACAAATCACTACAGATGATTATCGATTAGGGTCGGCTCTTACATGTGAAGGACGTATATATGGTATTGCTACTGGAATGGCAAATTCAAGGATACAATTTGCAAGAATTAGGGAAGATGCCAAACCAACTATTACTGAGGATGGCAAACCTATCGGCGGATTTGCGGTTGTACATTCTTATAGCAGCATTTTATTGGGAGCAGCAATTATTTTGGTTTCATTAATACGCTTTGAATAAGTATATAATTGCAAATATTATTACTTATACAAATGGTATAATGTTGGTAAATGAAACTGTAAATTTAAAATATACGTTTGGAAAATATCGGGTTGAAGTTGAGTTTAGTTGAAGAAATGTTTGAATATTAACATAGATAAATGCTATAATGCCGGGAAAATCTGCGTTTTCTTATCTAGCTGACGTAATGTATAAAAATTTAGATCGTAGAGGTAAGTGTTTATGTTTAACTAAATAAAATTCCATGGATTCTATAGGGTTTGTGTATATTTTTTAATTCTACAAATTAATTAACTTTACAAAAGTATCATTAAACTCAAGGTTTGTAGACATTCTTCAATTTCAAACAATTGAACAATAGAAAGGAAGCAGAAAACGTTTTCGCTCTAGGCAACTCTGAATACACGGGACAGTAGAATTGCATCGCACAATTCCAGTATTCTTTTAATAAATAAACATCTTAACAGTTAAATGAATGATTATGTTTAATATTGAATGGCTATTAATCACTGTTAACTAATAACATTAGCAATAATCATTTTAAATTTCATATTTGGCATTGTGTTTGACGTTACCAACATCACATCTAGCGCTCCGCGAATGTCACTAGGAATGCCTCAGCGTGTTACGATGTGTCAGTTATAAAAATTCTTCAGTGTCGTGAATTACTACAGCGCAGCGATCACCACTCCCGGCGTTTTGGTCCGCTGTTCAATGAATCAAAAGAGATTTACGTGAGTAGCTTATGCTTCACATATTTTATTTGCGACAAATTGCGAATGCGGCGAGTTACGCTGTAGGGGTTGATGTTATACAACCGGCGTGCGGCGCATGAACTTGACAATCAAAACCGCCCTGCGAGAACAAGATACTCGAGGCATTGCATTTCAACCTTAGCAGTCGTCACGTAGATCTTTTTCTATTCCTGCAAGAGTAAATATCAACTTGTGCACGCGTGCGTGACAGCAAGGTGCGTGCGGGCGTTTGGATATCATTGGAAAGATGGTACTAATTGCATAAAATTATTCGACGAGCAAGAATACAAATTTATTAGATATAGCTAGTGGGTAGAGGCGAGGAAGCGCAAGATCAGCACCGGTGAGGGTTATCGCTAAAAATAGAAGCGGGGACGATACACGTTCTTCTTGCATTGCTGCTGGCGAATATAACGAACGCTAAGTAACGGTATGTTTCTGTAATTTCAAGCATTAAGCTCAGAAGCCGGTACTACCCACATTTACATATTTCATCGTCATAATATTAACAAGCACCAAATATATTGTTAGGTTATGATGGGAATGCAGTTGGTTTGTTTTCGTGTGCTACGTTTTCTACGCATTATTTGATTGATTCATTGATTTTTATAATGTTATTTTAGGTGAAATACAACGAGAAGGGTGTAATTTAGAGACTAGTAATCATGGCGGTGAACGTATACTCTACCAACGTGACGACAGAGAACCTCTCCAGGCATGATATGCTTGCATGGGTTAATGATTGCCTCTCCAGTAGCTTTGGCAAGATTGAGGAACTCTGCACAGGTGCAGCTTATTGCCAATTTATGGATATGCTCTTCCCAAACTCAGTACCCCTGAAACGCGTTAAGTTCAAGACCAACCTGGAACATGAGTACATCCAAAACTTTAAAGTTCTGCAAGCTGGATTTAAAAAGATGGGTGTTGATAAGGTATGCTTAATGTGAATTAGTCCTTGTGTTGAAAATAGTTAATATTCTTAGTTTAGGATAATATTTAGATGTTGTGTGTTTTTTGGTAAAAAACACATTTATTGTGTTCCCAATATTTAGGTGATACCAGTAGATAAGTTGATTAAGGGCCGGTTTCAAGACAACTTTGAGTTCTTGCAATGGTTCAAGAAGTTCTTTGATGCAAATTACGAGGTGCGAGATTACGACGCGTTAGAAGCTCGTGGTGGCATCGAGTTGGGCAACGCCATCAACCTGCAGGGCGGGTTTATTCCTGCACGCCAGCCCGCCGTCCGACAGGGTAACGGACACGGCGGACCGCGGCGACCAGGTAATACAACTGCACACTCCCCACGCACATGCAGACGAGAATCAAAAAACTGCTCGAGGAAGCAGCCGATACTCACAAATCTAAAGGAAGCTCCTAAACATCTAAATCTAATTGGTTTCTGGCCATTATTAATATTACTTTCTGGTTTTCTGGTTGATACTGATAATGACAATGTGAATACGTCGCCAGAAATGCGGCGATCGAAACTAATTTCAAGACATATTTGCTGCATGCATTCACAAAACAGGGTTTTAGCGGTGATTGGTTTACTACATTATAATTAAAACTAAAATTTTGGTTGCTGAGAGTTTTACTTAGTCATGCGGTTGAAGCATATCAACTGGATTTATCAACTGTCTGATAGGCAATTGCTTACTTTTTCTGGTAGTTGCACAATTAGTTGATTTAAATGAATCTAATGATTAATATAAAAAATTCTGATTATAGTCGCTGCTACTGACAAGTGGCCTTTGTTATGTTTTTAAGCTAGGCCATACAAAATCTGAGTATGAATGATGAGAACTTTGTTCGCGATAAATAAGTTATTTAGATAGGTACCAAAAAGGTAAAATATTCATTATTTGATCGATTGAAACTCTATCAATCAAACATCATGCATCTCTTGTTTATGAATTTATGTCAAGTTTGTGTAACCATGAAAAGTAATCGTTAGTCATATCAACTGTGTTCGTTTTTCGCATAAAATATTCAATCAAAAACATTCGTCGCTCTGCAATGTGACAGTCTAATGTGAGTTGTATTACGCTGCCGTCTAACATTCACCCCATGGAATCAACATCGATCATCAATGCCCACGTTGCATACTGTAGTTGTGCACTATTATAGTGTTTCTGTTTTCCTATGTTATAATTGATTTGTAGCATCATGTCCTTCAAGTGTATTTGGTTATCAGCACATTTGCGTCACAATCATTTTTGTTTGATCATCTTTTGTTTCCGTCTGTGCGTCTCGCAGATCGTGCCAATCGATAGACTGGTGAAGGGCCGCTTCCAGGACAATTTCGAATTCCTGCAGTGGTTTAAGAAGTTCTACGATGCTAACTATCACGGCAACGAATACAACGCGCTCGAAATGCGCGGCGGCGAACCGATGGGCGGCGACAGTGCTCATGCACCTCGTGGCGCTACTATGATGACTCGTAAGCCGACTCCGTCGCTCACCAACGCAAGCGTGGCTAAGAAGCCAGTTGGCGTCACCAAAGCCAGTAGGTTTAACCTTTTAAAGTACCTTCCAAAATCCGTGTCCTTTATAAACAAATGTATGCCAGTTTCAGCTATGCGATTGGTAGAGTATATGAAAGGGTGGTGTTAAGAAAACCATACCTAGTGTGTCATTCACTTCTTGTATTTGGTGTATATATTTTATTACTAATCCCTGCACGATCAGCTTTCTTGCATGTACCATTACACATCTCACGTTTCATACCATCATACCATACTATATGTTGATTTTAAAATTTGGGGGCGGGTGTATTATGATGTTGGCGTCTTTTCAGTGCCGAAAGCTATGCCCCAGCGGACGGCGGCGGCTCCACCTAGTAGACCAATAGCCGCCACGGGACGTGGTGACAACGGAAAGATTGACGACCTTAACAACCAGCTGATTGAGCTGAAGGTGAACATGGAAGGTCTTGAAAAGGAACGCGATTTTTACTTCGGCAAACTGCGTGATATCGAAGTAATGTGTCAAGAGACTGAAGATGGTAACCCGTTAATTCAAAAAATTTTGGATGTTCTCTACGCAACGGAGGCAAGATATACCGTTTGCAGTTTTTGCATTTTTTTATACAGCAACTTTTTCAATTTAGGATGGATTCGCCCCTCCTGAAGAAGTGGAGGATGGTCAGGGCGAAGAGGACGAGTACTAATCATCGCTGTATTAACCGTTATAATACCTTATCATCATCACTACACGCGACAAAAAATCAAAACTATGCAACAGCATCCTCCAAATCATTATTCAGAAATTCCATTGCGCCAGTCCGCACAAAGCAAGACACTACTTTAAATTTTAGTGGCGACACTTGGACTAAGACAATTCGTGTTTGTTTAATTTACAATGCGATTACACGATCCGTTTTATCATACGATTTAAATTATTTATATGCGTTGGGAATGGGTATGTGAGCTAGTTAATGTTAGAAACAAAATTTTTGTTACGCATCGGCAAATCTGCATAAATAGCACAGCTTCAAGCGCGTTCTTTTAAATTACAATTATTTCAGTGGGCATTCTTGGGAGCAAGCAGTTGAAGTAATGAAGAATTAGGCAAGCCGCTAATTCTTGCGTCGTTTCATACATGTTTATTTGCGATTTAAAGTACTCGTAAATCTCAATTTGTAAATGCATAATTGATTGGGTCTTTTTTATTGTTAGCTTTGCTCATAGAGTCAAACTTTCTGAGTTTCTGCCTCAGATTTGACTGATATGAAATTATTGTATGTATTTGTAAATCGGTTGCGTGCACACGTACGTATATGTTGTGTTATGTTTGAAATCGACATTTTAATCCAGAGTTTTTTATATGATATTCGATGGATGAGGAGCATATCCTTGCTATGTGAATTCAAGCAGTTTACGCGTTGCACAGACATGTCCTAATGGCATGTATCACGAATCTTTATACAGCATGCAATGGTAATTTATTATACGTTGAACCGTTGATTAAGCAACTTTGAAATAAATTTTCTTTGTGAACTTACACATCGCTCACTATTTTAATAAAAAATTAAATCTAGTATTGATGGGGCGGTATTTATAGATATATGGTATCAGTAATTAGAGGCCTGATTTTTTCTTAATCAACGACTTGCGTTATCAGGACCATCATATTAAGTTGCTCAGTTGCTTCGTTTTACTAGTGAGAGTCGCTCCTAGCTAATCCTTAATTTGTCTATTAATATACTCGCGGCCTTTTGTAATGGAGATGCGTGAACTCTCAATGCGGAAAGGTGCGCCACGACCAATATCCGTTCCTCTATTAGACGTACGGAGAGAGCTTGAAGAAACCAAATCTAAATTGGCAAGATCAAAAACGTTTGCAAATACAACCCTTGATAAGCAAATGCCAAGGCAAAGGTAAGGAAGTTATTTATGTGGGGCATTATATACAACAAAATCAATTTATTGATATTCTATAAATAGATTACGGCATCAAGATTCTGTGGGTGTAATTGAGGAGTTGGTGGTATGTGACATATGCTTATCAATGATTCAAAATCCGAAAATGCTCCAATGTCAACACACATTTTGTGCAGGTTGTTTGAAACAACTACTAGAACAATTAAAAACACCTGCAATTGAATGTCCCGTCTGCAAAAACAAGTCGATTGTGGAGAATGTGGATGATCTGCCCAGCAATATTTACTTAAACAACTTAATTTGTCTATTGACGAATGGAGATGATACTAATTCGTTAAATGAGCAATCTTTACAAGCGGGGAGCAATAATTGTGCAACGTGCAAAACAATATGCCAGGAACAAAATATTGTGAAATGTCAGCATTGCAAAATGGTGACAAATATTTGCTAAGTGTGATTCATGTTGTAATAATTATTGAATGTTTGTAGCAATTTTGCGGCGTGTGTTTTCCGCAACATGCTGATGAGTTGGCTTTTCATTATCCCAAATTTTTAGAACAATTAGATGAGCACGAAAATAGTTTGACTATTGAACAAAACAATTATCAACGCCATTGCGATAATTTAGTTGAAGAAATTAAGAAGGGGATTGCACTGAAAATAAACGAATTGCAAGATATTGAGACGGAAATGTTAGATGAGGTGCAAACTTTGCACGAATCAGGAAGAATAGAAATTCTGGGCGTTGTTGCAACAATTTCAAACCTGCGGGATTCTATAAAGAAACACAATGAGATCAAACCCCATACGAAGGTATACTTGATTTGTTATTTACTTCATGATTACTATTTAATTTTAACACATTATCTTAAATGCAGGTGATGAATTATTTGGATTTTCATCATCAACTTTCCAAAATTCTAGAGAGTATTTCTAGTCTGTCGCGTAACTATAAAGAGATCAACATGGAAACATTTCATTTCGATGACCCTCCTCCAGCAGAGCAACCAAGTAACTTAATCTTTGCCGAAATTAGTACTAATCTAGTCCACTCACACATCATGTTAGAGTTCTACTACAAAAACAAGGTTTTTACTCCAAAATCCATCTACCTGAAGTTTCCGAAACCAACAGGCATTTGTTCTTCTCCATGGGATCCCAACTTACTCTTTGTCTGCAATATGAAAACAGTCTATGTATACGATGTGCCCGCTGAGAATGTTATAATGCGTATTCAAAATGATAACATGACATGTCCCCAAAGCATTGCTTGCAACTCTGCTATCTGCGAGATGTTTGTTTCTGACAAGTGGCAAAATGTCATTCACGTTTTTAATCCAAAAGGGGAGTATTTGCGAAAATTATCTCCTAGGGACCTAAAAACACCGCATGGTATTGCATTGGACAAAGATGGAGATCTTTTGGTATGTGATACTGGTAACGATCGTCTTATTATCATAGACACAACATCGGGTAAAATTAAAAATACGATCGGTGTAAAGCATGGAATCACGGAGTTGTCTATGCCTACTGATGTTGCAAGCAACGGGAAAATAATTGCTGTGGCAGACGTGGGTAATCATCGTATCAAAATCTTTGATGCAGATACACTACTGAGGACAAACGAGATTGGTTCACTGGGAAAACAAAAGGGACAATTTCGATCAGCGGAAGTCGTACATGTTGATGCAGGTGGATTTATCATTGTGGGCGATTCGGAAAATAGGAGAATTCAAATATTTGATGTTACTGGGAAGCTTATCCAGTGCACCAGTTCAAAATATGCGTTTTCATGGATTTCGGGTATATGCACGTTTGGCGAAGGCGATATTATTGTTACTGATTATAAGAGCAAGAGTGTAGTTAGATTTTAATTTTGCAAATTATATAATTGGCAAGTATTTTAAAAACGCACCAAGTGTTTGTGTAAAAGATATAGATTTTCTTGCACATTATCGTAATTGTCATTTGTAAAAGGTGATCTTTTTGCAAACGACAATCGTTTTTGTTCTTTACGATAAAGGTTATACTACGTTTACGAATTAAATGCCGAAAACAGTTTAATGCCACAATTTCTACCAGACGCACATTTCTTTTCTACATGTTTTTACCTTCTTGGTCAAGTTTTTGGCGTATTTTTACATTTGTGTTGCTAACTGTCGAATGACATTATTGTATGATCACATCATGACATGGCGCATAATATAGAAATTACGGCCAGAGTTATAAGACGGAACACGTCCGAAACACAAGAGAAAATACGACGAACAATGCGCGATCAGCGGGCCGCGGCGGAATTGTATTAATTCTGCGAACCATCTAAAAAGCAAGTCTAACGCCGAACAAACATTCAAACCGGTGCATATATTAGATGTAAATCGAGTTAAGTATTCGCGCGCACAACCTTCGCCGAATTACGTGATCAGCGCACTTATTAACGATGAAGAGATTTTCATATCTGATAGGTTCTGATATGCCGGTGACTAGACTAACAAGAGTTCATTTGTTTGCTCATAAATATGCTACAGAACGTTCATAGCTTTTTTTTTTCATTTGGGTCCTTGTGGTTCATGTCTCTATTTGGTACACATCTAAGCAAGTGAGATACTTTTGAGTAATTGGCGAATGGTCGCGCTTGTGTTTAATACTTTTGTATTAAATAAAAGCTAAACGCAACTTTTGCGTGCTTATCAATCAATATTCCAAACGTATTCCATCAAATGCCATATAGTCAGCGCTTGACACTGTTCGGCACTTCACACCAAGTAGAAAGGACTATTGATCAAACTAGAATTTATGCTTGGTTGTTATTGTTGGTGGCGATTGATTTTTGGCGTAGTGTTCGGGACATTCAAAGTACTGAAACGGTAGCTTCAGGAAACAATAAAACGACGCGGCACGAATAAATAATTAATGTCGGCCGAGTGCAGGGAAATGAAGTTCAACAATAACGAGCAAACGCCCTATTTAAACAACATATATGCATATTTGAGACATAAATTAGTTTGAAAGTGTTATTCATTTGCATAAATATTTGTTTAGATCAATAAGTAAATTTTATATAGTATAATACGTTGATTTGTATCTTAGCCTTGGTCATAAGATGCAACAAAGTTTGGGACCATAATTTTTTTCTTTGATGATTAAGCTTAAAAATTAAAAAATAATTTAAGGAATTACAATAAAAAAGAACAGAAAATCAATATAATTTTTTGTAATTTAGTTTAGTAATTTACACTTTGAGTTCTTTTTATTTTGAATCAAACCAAAATAAAGAGCTATATTTCTTCATTTTTTATTAAATTGAAAACTGCATTTTAGAAGGTAGCTAATATATTAATTTATAACTTATGTACTATGCCAATAGTAGATATTATTAATCAATTATTTGTTGGTTGAATATCACTACAATAAACGCATTCTTTGGATAATAACATTTTGCCTTAAGAAACTACTCAAACTTGTAAGCAAGTTAAAGAATCCTGAAATATGGGGAAGAGCAATCCTGCCCACCAAAATTATTAACGATGCTAATGCAAGTTTGCTCTAATGGGTTAAACTTTTAGATCTGTTGGTTTGAAGCTTATTTGCGAAACCATCAAACTTATTGCTTTACTAGTGTAACCCGCAGTTGTCTTTCCATATGCATTACTATGCCGTATCTAGGTGCAGTGCACCGTAAACGCCTTAAAATGCAATTCGCACAAATTCGTTGGCATTTTTGTTTAATCGCTTTCTGCTTAGATGTATAAATTAGCATGCGATCATCGCGACTCGGTCACTAGAGTACCGGTCGCAGCGGTCATATGCGCCTTTCCGTCAATCAAACCTACGAAACCAACCATCAAACCCAAACACAACGACGAAGACCTGCTGAAGCCCATGTCCATGGCATGAGCTATCCGTTCGCGGGACGTGCATGCTACACCATCTTAAGTGGCTTAAGTAAGGAACGCGCGACGAGCCGCGACCTATTCGGTTGTAACTCGTCGTCAAAGTCGCGTGCGAAACCTATGCAATTGCAATCTCAAGTTAATTATGACTTGAGCTTACGATAAAAATGATCTAGACTACTTGCGTCATTTCTAACGATCTTAGCTTGGTGTTAACACAAGTGAAACATCATTTCAAATCAACGTCAATCAACGTTGACAAAATCCGTTAAATCATTTATATTTGTTCACGTTTCAAAAGTACTGGTTTGGAATTGTGTTTGCGTTGCTTTTTGGGAGATTAGTAGTCAGTAATATAGTTCTAGTTAGTTTCAGTGAAGTTTACGCATCGAACTGGATTGAAGTGACTTCCTAAGAAGCGCGGGATTAAAGAAGTGCAATGAATGTTAAGTTTCTTAACTTTTTGAATGCTAAGCGAATCAAAAAGTGACATTAATACTACTAAATCTAAACACTACTATACAAAGACAAATGCTCTCAATTTAATACATTATATATTGGTTTAAACTTGTTCTTCATCCAGAACATTTCTGATACACAGGAATCATAATCTCAGCCCGTCAGCAGGCCTCTAAAGTAAGTATAGAATCAATATACCAGGTTGTTACTTTGTCACTTATCTCAACAGAATTACATAGAGACCAGGAATTGACGATCGAAACACGTGCAAAGTCTATTACCATCTTTGACTCTCAACTCAAGCAAATCACGTGATAAGCAATAATCAAAATCAACTGTGCATCGCATAGATATCTTTTTTCATCTACAGACTGATATCAATTTATCAGTTGATAAATAATTATCAACTTTGTAAATAATGGTTTTTTGGACAAGCAATTATTTCACGTTTAGCACCATTTTAAATGCGGTGTTTCTTTCATTCAAAGCGTAAATTAATAGACTATACATTAATTTACGCTTATACCTGCGGAATTTAAAGTAGACGAGGTATTAGGTCAAACATAAAAATTGTTATTTTTTGTGCTTCATGTCTTTTTGGTAATTCGTATTTATTTTAATTAGAGCAAATGTTTGACAAGTAGCACGTGGTATAAAAACTTGTTTTTATTTGATGCTAAATGAATAAAAATTATGATGAAATTATGTAAATTTTAATGTTTGATATACTTCAACTGTTAGTTAACAATATTATGTGGCATTATGTTGTGTTGTACAAGAAATTCATTTGAAAATGACAACTAGCAGTTTTTAAAAAGTCACTGGTGTAAAATTTACACAATTCATTTCATGCTTGGTACAAATATTAATAAAATTTGTGTATTGAAAGTTGTATGTTGAAACAATAGAATTACGTTTTAATTGCAAATAATATGTGCGAAAAGTGTGCAAAGTAACAGTATTCCTAACATGCACACAAATATTTGCAAGGAAATCAATTATAATAGATTATTTAATCCTTACTTCTTACTGTGCTTTATTTGCTTATCAATCACCGTCATTGTTCAGTTTCTTAAACCAAGACTAAGAGTCAACATCGTTTTTTTGAAAGAACGAAAAAACAGAGTTTAAACGAGCAAGTAAAGTGAAAGAAAGTTTGTATATAAGCAACAAGTGAATTTGATAGGTTTTGCAGAAAATTTCACTTTTTATTGTTTATTTAAATAAGTAAAGAAAATCAAAGTTAAGCCTGTTAAATTCCTTGTAGTACCTAAAGAAATGTGCAACTCGGCTAATTTATCTTTATTATAGAGAGATGGTTAGTCGTTTTAGAAGCTATTATAATTACACGAACGTATCAAAAGCAACGGTTTGCCTGATTAACGAATTCGGACATTGGTAGACTTTTCGGCCACCTCGTATCCGTCTTGCAATGCCTCCATTTACTACATGATGTTTTACGTCTTGTTAGTATTGATGAGATGCAAATTGCCTAAGGAGTCAGTATGCCAATATGAAATTCTCGTTGCGTGTACGAATTTTAAATGCTGATTGACGCCCAGTTTGTCAACAATTAGACCATATTTTTATTTGCTTAGTGCTTGACATTCAAATGTGTATGTGATGAGTATGGGTCAAATCCTCTGCAGAATATTAAACAGAACAAAGTACTCTTATTTCGCTGTTGGAATTAAATAGGTGTCTGGTGGCTTGAAATCAAGTGAAGCACGTGGAAAAATGTTCGGTGAGCACGCACATCACCAGCAAATGCGGAGCATTTGTACATTCCTAGTGCATACCGGTTCGGACGAAACATTCGCACCTTGATTTGATTAAATATACATTATACATCGCTGAAATCTAATTAGATTCTTATTCAGTTTTTGCGTGTTGGCATTCTATTCTCTTGTGGATTAATTATTCAACAGGAAGGACTTTTCTTCCTACAGGATGTAACTAGTGTTTTAACAGCCTATATAATTACTTGATGTTTTCCTATAAATAAGACGATGGTAAAAAGTTTTAATTAAATGGTATTTCCATTACCATCGCGAATTACATGGGCACATGTATGAGGAAACTAGAAAAGTTAGAATTCACATATGCAAACCAGTCCTATTAATTAAACCCTTGATTTCCCATTCGAATTATTGACGTGAAAAAACTTCTTTGTGGATGTGACTTCACGTTTGTCACAAATTACTTTGCTTTTATTTCGTTCCAGAAAAATGTACAGCGGAAAACTGAAGCCATGGTTTTTTGGAACAATACTTTTATTCCTTCTAGTGCAAAGCAATGTAACTTCAAGTAACGTATTAAAACCATTACAAAATAATAGAAGAAATGACGGTCCACAATTATCCCAGGATCAGTCTTCAAATGAGAGTATTCATTCAAGACAAAAGCGATTACTGTGGGTGACGTCGGATGGACGACTAGCGTTACCTCCTGGAACAACGTTGGTAGTGACACCATCTTTATCTTTACCATTTGTACGCTACCCACCAAATGGATTCTTCTCAAATATGACTATAAGTCTTCCATTTACAAGTATAAATTAATTTTACAACAGTACCAGCAAATTAATGTTGTCTCTAATCTCATTCTTTTTTCAGTTGACTTTAGCAAATTAGGGCTTACTGATAATGAAAACCCATACGGTATTCTACCACCAATTTTTGCAAGGTCTATGGGTCGAGCAGCTGGAAATATGCTTGGGGAATATGTAATGAGTTTGTTAGAAGGTGCTACTTCAGCAATGGACACTAGCAAAAATACAAGAAGAAAACGCTCTACGGAGGTGCCTACGTTAAGCGATAAACAAAAAGACTTCTTTCATGGCGGAGAACGTGCTTTACTCTATGTGGCAGCACAAAAGTTCATTCAGAACTTTGGGCTTGATGGGAAAGCTTGTCTTTTGCGAGCTATTTGTGAAGTGCACGCGCATCCATTGAAGAATTTTGGGTTGTTTGGCGAAATGCTAAAACTATTCCTAACGTAATCAGTCTGGTAGAAAACAATTTTCCGATTGCAAATGAATTAATGTTACGTATTTTAGAGCCAGCAAATCGCCGTATTCACAGCTAATGAAAGAATACGTTGATGCGGAAGAAGCAGGAAGTGGAAAAGCAGGTCCTGCTGAGTGTTGGCCTTATTTAAAGAATTGTCCAAAAAGTCTATTCATGCAAAATCATAATAAATATAGGTTTGCATATTTTACAACTAACTATTAATGGGAAATAATATACTGATGTTATTACTCTTTCAGTAAATACCAAGCCAATGATGGAACTAAAGAGAGCGATCAAGTTACAATTGCTGATAATGAAGTTACCTACATTCCTAATAATGTCCGCGAATGATTAAAATAACAATTAGAGCAAAACTAATTGCAAGGGTCTAGTAAGAGAGAGAATTGAAGTGAGCATCAACTGCTTTAGTCATAATATTGTGTATATGTTGTAATTCATTTTAATTGTTATAAACATATTTATTTCCTGCAAGATGGCGACATTTAGCTGTAAGTCAGTCGTGCTAACATTTTGCGCTATACCTTAAGGATGTTATATTTGTTTCATTTTGTTTAAATACTTTGTGTTGAAACCTAAGGAACCATGTTCAAGCAGCGTGTATAAAGTCCTTCATTTGAATTAAAACAATAACGTACGTGGTTACACAACTAAATAATCCAAGCAACAATGAGTTATCAACTGTAAAATATCCAGCTGCACTGAAACCAGGCCACGGTACTGCTGCCAATAGCTCGAGGTCATTTTTTAACTCCAAATTTTCTTTGCTATAGTCTCCCTTATTCGTTTGCCGAATGCGCGAAAGCTGCACATAACAAAGTAGAGCTGTTTGCCTTGCTTCCAGGGATACTTTTGTAAAGGAAGGAGTAAATGGAATGCACATCATCTGAAAAATATGTGCAGAAATTAGATTCAAATTGGTTGTAAGGTACTATTTAAACTTACAGTATTCACTATAATATGAAGTAGGTGGTTACCCCAATCCCATGTGGTTAAAGTCCGATTAGAAATCTTAATCAGTATTAAGGAATTCACAGAAAAAAGAAAATTTGTAGCAAAAGCTGTCGCTATTGCAAATATTTGCCAACCAAAAATGCGATTAAAAGTAACAATAGTTTCATTCAGTTTTGCGAAGATCCAGAATAATGTTCCAATAGTTTGTCTGTTATCTTCACTAAAATCAATCTCTGAGCATAATTTGCGATTGATTTGACTATATCTGACTTGAAACTGAGCTGCAAGATGATGAATTAGTACACAAGCAGTGATATTAACAACTAGCAGTGGTTTCCTTATAATATTTGAAGAATTGAAAACTTCAGCATTCAATTCATCAATTAAATTGTAAATGATTTGCACTGTAAGCAATAAGAAGACCGTTAGAATTTCACAATACGCCTTGATAATGTTCCATCTTTTATAATCAGGACTCCCAAGTCGAACATCAGTTACTCTAAAAGTGTCAAATATTCTTGCAATATCTTGTGGGTAAACAATTCCATTGAGAATAACAATTGTCAAACTGCAGATTAAATTCGATGTAGCACCAAGAAAACTTGTAATAATAATTGAAACGTGTTTTTCAGCACGGTATACCTCAAACTTTTTAATGATGCCGATAATGTACAAACAAAAGAGAAGACTTGCAATCATGAAACTGTATATTCTTCGTGTTGTGAGTTGATTTGTACGAAAGTCATATTTTGGTACCACTCCCAAAATACTAGATATTGAATATATTGGTTGTAAAATGGCACTTGCACACCCGTATTTGACCTTCTCAGAGAACATATTTCTAAGTTTGAACAAAACAGCATTTCTTATGTTAATACATTAATAACAAGTAAAATGGCTAAGTATTATTTATAGCCAAAAGTTTCAAAATCAAAACATTTAGTTTCAAAGTATTGCTCGGTACAACTGGCATTTAAATATGATAGAGAACACTAACATCTTCCCTTTTCTATAAGTATGTACTTTGCACAAATTATATTTCCATATCTTTCAGCTGTATCGATAATATGGTGTTGTCAACGTCGACGAACGTAACCACTGGGGGATGTAGAATATTTATTTCCCACTAGTTGGTAATCTTTTCGAGTATCAGAAAAAATATCTTACAATTGTTATTTTTGTACTATTATGGCAAAACCTAGTAACACGACTGTTATTGCTTCCTCAGTGGTATCATTGCATGTCGATGCAAATAATACACAAATTAACTGATATGCATAAGTCGCATTCAATGAGTAACAATAAATTTCTAATAAATAATGTAACTTAGTAATGTTGCCATCAAGTATGATATGAACATAATATAAAATTCCAAGTGTGTCAGTCAATTCATTAAAATTCATAACGCCGGTGATTTATTAGCCTAAACAAAAATAATTACAATACGTGCGAAAACGACTCATGATATAGAAATAATATAATATACCTAATATTGAAACCTATCGTGTTCAGTTGGGGTTGGCGGGATGTGGATACCTTCATTGGAGTATATTCCTTAATATATATTCTCATAGAATCCTATCCCAAAAACTGTTAATAACACAAGGGTAGTGGCACATAGCATAAACTTAAGGTTATTAGCAAACCAATTTGTTGATAAAATGCAGCACAATTAAACTTTTAAACACGGAAAACATTAAAGAATAATTCATGCTGATTATGCTTCATCAATGTTGGCAAGTCCGAGAAAAATTCAAATTTTCGGACGCAATATTAAAATAAAACTGTTCGTCAAAGTCGTTCTTCACATTGTCTTTATGTATGCAATTGGCTACGCATGATTTATTTTGATCATCCATCTTTTTTTTTGGTTATTTACAACGCCCTAGATTTTTATCAGACTTTAGCACATATCTTTATGTGCTGATAATTTTTGCTGGACTTCCTTAATAAGCTTCATTCTTGGTCATCTAAAGGTATTAGAAAATATATGGCAATTTCATAGGAATGAGAAGAAATTGCAAGTTGATAAACAAAAATATCCATGCTTCTGTAAATGTTAGAGATTACACAGTATGTATATAAGTTATCCTTACATGGTATTATAAATTAAATTAGAAAATGTATCCCTACATTATGAACTAATTAAAATTTATGTAAACACTGATGAGACCATTTTGATATGTCTCATTTGATTTAATTGGGCTGTAGATTTATCCCCACAAATCTTCAGATCGTCCGAATTTATATATAAGTGAAGAAATAAAAATTAATGCATTTTGCAGAAATAAAGCAACTCCAGGCCACTGTCCCATATGTTCAACTACAATCAGAAACAAAATTAATGGCACATTGAAAATAATATATTGTGGCCATCTAATTTACCATTTCCAACAAAATCTGCAAATAGAATCCAACATGCAGCAATGACTGAAGCAAAACCCATGACAAAACCAATAAAGAGCCAAATTCTTGATCCTCTTGGCCCCATGCAACCACCATCAAACATATCTCCTCGAATCTACATCAGAAATTTTTTTTATAAATTTCATGGAATTATATAAAGTAATACATTTATATACTTGTGCATTTGAGACTGAATTAACCATTATTAGTGATATTGTTCCAAATACACCACACATATGATAACCTGCCAATATGCTCCCAGTGTGAACACTTGCTGCATCAATTATAATCCACCATCCAACAAAGAACTAAAAATAATATAATTTATGAACACTACATTATTGATTGTGTTTTGTTTTCCTATGAGATTAATGACTCACCAGAAATCCAGATATTATTGATGCAATAGCATTTCGCTTTTCACCACCCTCGAACCAAATGCACGGAGGCATTCGCTCGCAGAAGTTTTCTAGCAGCGCGGACATTATTTGTTAATAATGTACAAACTTTTCAAAACGATGACAATAACTTTGTTCGCTATATTTGCAACCGATCAACTGATCGACCATAACAACCAGGCAGGACAAAACAGACAGGCGCATAAAGCGACATCAGTTTATACATTGCATACTAACTTGGCCGTTTCAAAAAGAGTTAACAACCGGAGAAATTGGAAATGTATACATTTTCTAGACATTCCCATAATAAACTGAAGCAATTTTTAGATTTAGTAGAAAACAATGTCACAACCAGTAATGGAAATACGATTGAATATTTACAAACTAAGTTTCCAAAGGTTTGTACACTAATTTTCGGCAGTTTATTTACCCTAACCTCTTTAAGGCAAATAATGTAAATGTATAAATAGGACGCAGAATTAATTAAAGATTTAGAACAACAAGTGAAAGAACATTCTAAGGATTCGAATGGAAATTCTAGTCTAATAGAAATTAATGATGATTCCGAGAAAATTTTGATAGACGACGAAAACGAGAGAGAAGTAGCAGATATTTCAAAGCATCAAGCTTTGGAGAATGTTGTTTTATCCATTCGTAATTTAATGTACCTAAACAATTTAAAAGTACACAATGAGATATTAATAATATTACAAGAAAATGAGTCTGATTTGGAATATATTTTCCAACACTTGCGTCCACACACAGAAATACTGCAATTTTCTACAAGCATTGCAACTTGTAATCATGCACTGATTATACAAGTGTATTGTGATATAGTTTTACAATCACATGTAAGTTTCAACGTTTTCAACATCTATTATATTAATAACAATAGAATGTTGTAGATCTTAAAAGGTACTGATGGAATATCTGGAATCTTTAAGTGTTTCCTTTTAAGTACTCCTCAAATAATATGCTCTGCATTAAGTAAATGTATTGTGGTTGCTTCTGAGGATCACAACATTCAGAAGGAATTTGTAGATGAACTTTCTGAATTGTTGGATGAGCATAAAAGGGATATTTTAAGGTGAGTTCTTGATTGTATAAATAAAAAATAAATTTGACTTGAGTATTGTCTATATCTTTCAGGAAAGTCATTATTCAAAGTTCTTCCTTAAATTTACTCCAGTTGAATATGATTAATAAATTGGTGTATAGTAAAATGGAGCTCGAAGTAATTCAAAATTTGGTACATTTGTTATCAAAGAATTCAGCGAAACTTGCGGTGGATCGAAGTTTTGCTTTTTTGCTTGAAAATGTTATGACGAAAAATAGAAGAAACGTGGTTTTAATTAAGGAAGAAATCATTCTTCTTGTGAATGTGATTCCTGGTATTTTAAAACTCAAGTTGCAAACCTTATTAACCAATTTAGAAAAGAAAAACAATGATATCAGTTTATCACAAATTACACAGTTTTAAGATAAATATTTATTAATAGCTGTTATATTTCTTACTAATTAATTTCTATTGGCTCTATCGTTTATTCACTTTATAAGGTTTGGCAACACTGACTATCCGGAATGACAGTAACGCGGGAATTTTTTCCAAGTTCGTAGCTTGAAGGAGATCTGAGCCGTCCAAGTGCATTGAGTTATAGATTTGAGTATATGGAGACTAAAACCATGTTTAGTTGCGTTGTTCCAGGGTGTTCGAGTGCATATTCTATAAATCAAAAGGAGCGACACTTCTTTAGACTGCCAAAACGAGAGCCTTTTCGATCGAAGTGGATAGAAGGAATGTCTCTTCACACAACTCACAAAAGTGCCAGAGTATGTGATCTTCATTTTGAAACGAAGTATTTCACAAGCACGTTAAGGCAACGTTTAATAAGATTTGCAATTCCAACAATCTTTCTACCTAATTATGATAAACATATGGACCACATCAATGAGTTGGATCTGATGACAAATAATGATCCTATTGTTGATCTTGCAAATGACCAGAATCAGATTAAGAATTCATTGCAATCACGTTTTCTAATACATACTGATAGTAATCATCATAATCATTCTTTTGGCACCTTTTCAACATTGGCATCAAATGGAGATGTAATTGAGAAAAGAGAAGAAATGAATATCCAAACAGATGATGAAGCATCAAATAAAGTTAAGCAGAATTTTATTTTTAGCATAACAGTAGGAGAACCTGAATGTAATAACCTATCTTTTATTAAAATGGAACAAAGTGGGAAAGATACAGCATTTGAAAAAGCATATGAACTAACATCTATCATACAAAAACAAAATTCAATCTTGGAAATGCAGAAGCAAAAAATGTATATTATGTCAAAAAAGATTAAAATGTTCAAGAAGGAAGTTATAGTTTTGCAAAGGAATAAACTCAAATGATTTATATTGTGATGAGTAATATTTGATGTTCATATTTTTAGTTAAATAACCTACCAATTATTAGCAAACCTGTTCACTTTTGGTTGTTTAAGATTAGGGGAACAAGGTATTTTCGTGCAGTACACGAAATGCAGTGCTGAATCCTCAACTTCCTCTGTTGTTGAATGGTGGGCTTACTACTTTTAGAAATCAAATGGAAGAGGTAAATGGCTCAAAGTATTTGGATCATACAGAAATATATTCAGTTTACCGCAATTGATAACATTTATCCAATATAATTATTGGAACGAAATTATGCATAAGTTTTAAAGCTATTTTACATATTTTGTGAAAAACTGAAGATAAAGGCCCGGTTATACATCCAGATTTGTGATATATTGACCAATATAGTATAACATTGTAGGCAAAGATCTTGGATCTGATAAAAAGATTGTACGCGTGCAGCAGACTTTATACGTTGTAGTAGACCTCTAATAGGTACTGGCTGAAAGTGATTAGATCTTTGCTATTCGTAAATCAAGTTCTACCATTTCGAGAAATAAACTAATTTTCTTCAAGTGTATGAAACTAGAGGACATAGCTAGCCCCAAATAGACAAGTCAGAAGCTAGACGGTGATAGTCGCATAATGTTTTGTTACTTCAGTTAGTATTATCAATTTGTGATTGTTCTTAAATTATACGTAAAAAATGATCGAATCGTGTCCAAAGAAACGAATGTTGTTGGGAATTACAGCTTTAGGACTGTAGGTATATTTGTATTTTGAAGTACCTAACTTTGTAAATGATGTAGGTTAAAAACATGTTGCAAATTTGAGGAAAAAAAAAACTGTTTTAGATTGACAATATTAGTTTTAATAGTTGAATCACATTGGACGGACACAACGAATTCCTCAAGAAAACGTGTATTTATTGTAGAACACAATTCCACTTGTTTTGAAAAGGAACCATATGAAATTATTAATGAATGTGAGCCATGCACAGGTTAACACCAAGTAATTTGATTAATTTTTGTGAGTAACATATGTAATATATGCTTTCAGACTTTGAAATTGCCAGCAAAAGTATAGGCGTTTGCATTCACACCCACTACAAGGAAGTACTCAAATGTGAAGGAGGTGAAACTGTGACTCGAAGTTGTGACAAGACTGCTTACATTGAAGAGAGAGTTTTTTGGCAATTTGAAGGATTTATGTTTTTTGGAGCCATCATTAGTACATTTTGTACTATCAGCAGGAAGCGCGTTTTAAACCGGCGTGTTCTGCAACGTATGCAACGACAATTAGCAAATAGTGTTTAAGATCAACCAGTAAATCTTAAAACTTTTTGACAGAAATCATTTCAAAAAGTACATAATGGCAGCAACACTATACATTAATGCCAGCTATACCAAAGCTTCTACTGGCAAAGATCATGGTGATGATATTGAATCAACATTGAAAGTAGATTTGGAAACTCTTCTAGTTTTAAATATTTATAAACTTTGTGACAATGGTAGACTTAATCTTCAGGTCATTCTTCAAAATAATTTGCTGCCTCCTGTCTTTAATATGAATTGCGCCAATTTCAACATTAGACAGAGAAAACCAGAGTTACAAATTGGTAAGTCTTTTGAAGTTGATGATATTGTCACTCTAGTAAAATTACCAGCACTTGTCAAAAACAATCAGGAACATGGAAGTAAAAGTATTGTTGCCGGGGTTTGCTCTGTGGCAAGGCAGTTGATAAAATTTTCAGGTGACGATAGTACATTGTTTTTACTAGGATTTCGCGAGTCATGTTTAGCTACGTGTAGTGAATCTTCAACTTGGACCAAGTTTTGTGAAGTTGACATGGTTGCAACTGTTAGAAGTGTGCTTAGTTCTGTGGAATTGATTGCAACAACAAAGTTACTTCCTGATGATTTGGTGAGGTTTGAGTACCACATGCAACAACCTGTACGAATGCACAACGTTTACAATGTTGCAAGGATCGCACAGAAAGATAAATCGATTAAAAGTAATGTCCCTCTTTCCGATTTAAACGTACCACACAGTTACAGTGCTGGTCCTGTCATTACTTTATCAGATATGATTTTGTTTCCCTCGTTTTACGTATTAATGAATGTTTTTTCCATTGAGGTATTCAAGACAAAATTGCCCTTGACCTATGCATGGCTAAGAAAAATGCAGGAATTTGAAAAGTATGATCAGCTTGTTGCATTCTCGTTGTCTGGTGAAATTGTTGCAAGTTCACTTTCTACTAACTTGGATAAGATAGGAATTAATCTTGATATTAAGAAAGAAAGTTTGTATACCTCTGATCCAAACAGATATAAACCAACTAATAGGATTTATACAAAGCAGGAGGATATTGAAAATGCGTTGGATATTATAAATAGCAAACATATACATATTTTGCGGAGCTCTGATGAAACTTTTGGAGAAGAGGTTGAATTTGATTGGGAGAGTATTCCAATGGTCCTACGTCCAGAAGGAGGTGCACTGCCGAAAAAGCGATCAAAGAGAAAGGAGGAGCAACTTGAAAATTTGGCAAAGGCCGTAGTTAAAATAGTCCAATTGGACAATTCCAAACGAGTTAATTTGAAAGTCGTTGATTTTTGCTCTGGTTCTGGACATTTGGGACTACTTCTTGCTTATATTCTTCCAAAGTGTATAATAATTCTGGTAGAAAACAAAGAAAGGAGTTTAGAACGAGCTATAAATCGCATAAATGTTCTGAATTTAACAAATGTAATTGTTATTCAATCAAACTTAGATTACTTCCAAGGTTCTTTTGATATTGGAGTGTCTCTGCATGCATGTGGTGTTGCTACTGATCTTGTAATGCAAAATTGTATTAATCATCACGCACATTTCGTTTGTTGTCCCTGTTGTTATGGTGGTATTCATGACTGTTATCATTTGAAGTTTCCAAGAAGTGAAGAGTTTACCAGGAGCGTGATGGTTGATGAGTATTTAAAAATTGCGCATGCTGCTGACCAGACTCACGATAAGGAGAATTGTAAGACTCCTCAAGGCTATCATTGTATGGATATTATTGACTCTGATAGATGGTTGTATGCAAAGAGTTGTAGTTATGACGTATACTTAACTAAATTGAAACCTGAAACTTGTACACCTAAGAATAATTTGTTAATTGGTGTTTATCTAGAGAAATAAAATAAGCTTTATTTCGAATTTGGCGTAGGAAAACTACTTCGTTCGTAAACTACAAGCAAAGCACCCTTTGCTTTGTATGGTACGGTATATGGAATGAATATTTGTAGTAAAATGTATTTTTAACTTTCAGATGGGGAGACATGGGTAAAAATCCGATGTACGGTATCCGTATGCAAGGGTCTAGGAATGACTAGTTGTGAGTAGTAATAATTGAGTATGTCGCTAGATATCGCTAGTGTAAACAGTAAGAACTAATGTTTTGTAATTCAGAGATGACGCGGTTCAACTTTCTCCCTTTTCAAAAAGTAATATAGTAGATCATATACTTCTCGGAAAGCGCCCAAAGGTCACTCTGGTTTCCCTTCAAAGCGAATAAATCTTTCGCCTTTTACTAAAGATTTCCGTGGGGGGGAACAACTCAAATGAGTCTGTAAACAATTCTTTTACAGGCCCAGCAATTTATTGCAGGGCCATCTTAAATATCAAATGTAAATCTTTCAGTTTGGCGCTTAGTATGCAGCCTATTTTTTTATTCTCTAAGCTAATTGGAATGATCGCTACTTCTAAGATGTTAAAAAGTGCCTTTTTCGCTTTACCGTAATTATTATTCGTAATTAATTCCTCGCAAAAACATGTCCTAAGCATGACTCTAAGCAAGTAGGTATAATATTTCTTGAAATTTGCTAAATGCTATGGGTTTAAATTGTCTATTAGATAACAGATTTCCATTAAAATTCTATGCATGGTACAAAGACTAAAATTGCCAAAGTTAGAAGATCTCTTGTGGTCAAAGAATACCCAGCAGAGACAGTAAAACTGTTAGAAAAAACGTCAAACACATGCACATGCTAAAAAATGTATTTTATCTGTATCTTCAGTTCCACGTTCAAACTGACAACAACAGAGTCTTGAAAAACTTCGATTGGCCCTCCAGTGAGTGGAACATCCTCCAATGATGTGAAACCTGCATAGTGCCGGGTATTCATTAGGAGGTATGGTAATAACTACCTACAGCAATAGTACCGACTTTAAAAATTTCGATCGAAGCATAAACCTAATAGTATTCAGTGTAACAAAGAAAAGTGTAATCATAGGATTTCTTAGATGGCGATGTTCATGCCTTGTTGTAATCACTGCAACAGTTTGACGTGTTACCACAATTTCAAAGATCATCAAAATCTAAACAGGGACACTTAAACATTAAAAGGCATTTGTTTTGGGTGGAAGGAGTAATGGAGTCAGAACAAAGAAAGTTGGTTTTACTCCCATGCATAGAAGTTGCAAAAAGTCAAGGCCGTGCGGCCGTGCTGGAGAATCCGTGATGCCATATAGTTGACATCAACTTTATATGCTTCCAAATCTTGTAAAATTCGATTTCAGGTAAATAATAGCCGATATTCAATGTGAATAGGCCAATCAAGTGTATGTAATTTGAAAAGATCGAATCCGAACACGCATTTTCAAATGGCATTTTCATAGTATATAGAAGCACTTCAAATCCTAGTGTTTTGATTTTTGGACCAGGTGTGATGGTAGCAATCTTATTCTCCTGATGATTAATGAAGGTGAGCGACATGTAAAATTCGGTAATAAATTATATGTATCTATAGAAAGTAGTTGTATGTTATACGGTCTATTTTGATACTCTCCACAGAAAAACACACAAATCATACTTTCCTTCTTGTACTAAGCGAAATTTGCACTATTTGGGGATCCGTACTTGTAATTATCTTTCTTCCTATCACTATATAACTTGATCTGCATAAATCTAAATCTCTAGTGGAATTATTATCGAATGTTTTTATAAATAATGAGAATAGCATTTTTTGAGACTGAGAATGTTTTTTAGTCTTGGTGCTGTACACGTTTTGAACTCCTCAGTTTCATTCCACTAATTAACGAAGATAAATCTGGTGATACTTTGACAATAAAATCATTAACCACAAATAGTAGAAGGTAAACACTAGATTGCCTAAGGAAGTAATTTGGACAATTTCACTTAGAAAGACGCTTGTGTGAATTATTTCATCATAATTTCTTAGAATTATATGACTTTTTGTACAATTCGTATGTATTACTTGTATTGCTTAAAGCAGTCATTTTGTCTACTAAATGTGAATCTTTCTAGTGTTAAAGAAATATATGACCCATTTTGTATTGCCTTTGTATATCAATCAATTTTGATATTCAATTCGTGCTTTTTGATCAAAGGATTAGTAAAGTTTAAAATCTAATTATTTCGTATAAACTTTGCATACTAAAAGATTATTATAAAAGCCAATATCATTCTGCTGTTTAAAATTTTTAAATTGTTCTGACTTTTATAAGTACCTATAAATGTAGATACGCAATTGTTTTTATTGTTACACTTTAATCATTTCATCATTAGTCCTTTGTAAACGTGATATATTATGTGTCGAGGTTTTGTAGTGTCAGTATTAATTTGACTAATTTTATACCTATGTCAATTTGCGAGGAAAACGAAAAAAGGAATCAGAGCATTATTGATAGAAGAGATGAAGAACAAGATAGTATATTGGAAGCATGTATTGAACAAAGCAAAATTTCTATCAATAGTGTTGATATCATTTCTAATATACCGGATGATATCCTTTTCCCCAGCGAGTTAAATAATCATTTAAAGGATGAAATCAAGGCAAGGAAACAACATAGATATTTCAAAACATTATTTAATTGTAATTACCGTCTTTAGTATTTAGTGCAAGAAAACACAATGTTAAAGAAAACTGTTGACGATCTCGAAGAAAACCTGAGACTCCAAATGTCAGAGTTTACCGAGTACAAATTGAAAGAGCAACAACAAACAAAGGAAGCCTTTACTGCTAATGATGTTACCCGAAGCAAAATTATTGAGCTCTCTAAAAAATTACGGGAAAAATCGGCTGAATTATTGCACTTTAAAAATAAATGTGCCAAACTGGATCAGACATTGACGGCATTAAGGCAGACTGAAGCAGATAGAGGGGAAGCTTGTATGAAAATCACATCATAATTTATTCAGTATTAATTATTTTCGTCATTTTTAAGTAAAAGTTGAAGAGAAACCAGAGAAAGTACCTGAATCTGAACTGAAAATTCTGCACGATAAAATTGCTTTTTTGAATTCTAAACTGTTTGATGAGAAAAATCAAAGTTTGTCTTTAAAGAATGAACTGAAATTGGCAGTTAAAATATTGCAAGAAGAAGTTGGTGAATCATTTGAATCTATTCAGCAATTATCAACTAATTGTCATTGGAGAGGTAGATCCCAAACAATTGCGGAGCTACAATGTAAAATGCAAGAGTTTAAAGAGAAATTGAAAAGCTTTCAGGGTATGCAATATTGCAATATTGGATAGGAAAACTGCAGAAATATATTGAGTAATGTTTGATTATTTAGGAAATGGCGCGAAAAAATCTAGTGTAGATGAAAAAATATCCCAGCTAAGTAAAGAATCTGAGGCACTGAAAAATGAGAGACAACTTATCATGAAAAAATTAGAACAAAGTCGACAAAAAATTAAAAGCTTGGAAGTCGATTACAATAATTTGAAGAATAAATATTCCAATATATGCGCACAATATGAAAAGGAGCGGGCATTAATAAATAACATGGCGGTATGTTTTATATTTATGCTTTCATAAGTTATTTTTCGATATTTAAGACTGATTATAATTAGTTTTATATTGGAGGCTTTATTTGATATCAAATGGGTATTTATTAAAAGATTGAGGGTGGGCAGTTGTTGAAATTTGAAAAATATTTAGTTTAAAAACGTGATGTCTAAGAGAAAATCTGCTTTTTCTATCTCTGCCAATAATGACGCCTTTGGTACTTTATCAAACGTATTTTTATCAAAGAAACGTTGCAAATCATTATATTGGCTGTGTTGTAATAAACGCGTTGCGTGTAGTTTTTTTATTCAAGTGGCTATCATTGATTTATATTGTTTGAACTGACTTTCCGGTTGTTGCCCCCTTCAGTATGAATTATAAGAGAGAGAACACACATCGCAGATTTTATGCTCTCGCTCTTGGCTCACTAAAGTTAAAGTCTTCGTATAGTGTAGATACAAATTAAAGTCAGTTTGCTGTTCTGTGTGGGTACGAAGTGTTTTATATTCATTATTTTTAAAAAGTTTACTATGACACTTGCTGTTAATTATGGATAAAACGTTTTCGTTATGGAGCCTTTTCCAGTACAATTTTTCTTTACAATGAATAGTACGTTTCATAGTAAACTTATATAAACATAATAAACTTCCGGAACTAGTATATCTTCAATGTTTATGAAGATTCCAAAAGTTAGACTAAACTCTCAGTGTCAAACGCAGCATAAATTATTTAGAATAGCCTAAAAATTGTGCTGAATGTTGTGATATTTAAAATGGTAATTGAACTTCATTCCAGGAAACGCATTCAAACAATCAATCAAATTTAACAGAAAACGTGAAACACCTTGAACGTAAAATTGAGAAACTACGAAAAGATAATAAGGATCTCAAATTAACCCTTAAGGCGAAAGAATGTGACATTGAGAATTTACAAAAAATTATCGAAGAAAAGAACCAAATCGTAGCAAACAAAATATCTATCAGGCCAAATTCACCAATTACCACTTTGTCTCTCCCTCAATCTGACGCAAATTGTGTACGACTATTCGAATTGAGTAAAATGTACTCAGAGAGGCTACAGAAGGAACGAGAAGAAAAGAGTTCGTTCGAAGCAATGTACAGAAATGAAAGACATAAAGCAGCCAAATTAGAAGCAAGTCTGGCGCGTGCAAAGTTGGGAGAATCGGAAAAATGTTCGAATAAGTCATACAGTTCTATAAATTCGAAACCTGTGATAGAGGACAACATGGAATACAAGTTAGAGTTGGCAGAGGAAAAAATTAAAGCGTTGCAAACAAGGTTAGCCATTGAAAAATCAGAACGAGAAAAGGATATGCATGAATTTGGTTTGATCGTACAAAACTATCAGGGGTAAACTTCAAATACTATGATCAATATTTCAATTGGTTTATGTACTAATACAAACAATATATAACCTATACATGTACATATTTAAAGCGATTTTCGTATCTTGATTTCATAATGTTCGCAAAGATTAGGATTTTCATCATAAAATTTACATTAACTGCCGGTTCGCATAATACTTAATTTTGACTTATCAATTATACATTGCAATGTTTCTAGAGTGATGTACTCCTAACTCCATTGAATTGATTTATACAAGATGGATCACGATGCGTTTTATAAATTTCATTTATAAAAATAACTCATTATTTTGGAAATCTCTTCAAAGAGCAGTAAAATGTATGAAAAATATTTGTATATAAACAATTTCTATCAAAATGCTAGATGGCTATTCATATTTTGGAATATTTAAGGCTTAGAAGAACAGAATAATAGCTACACATATGTAAAATGCTTTGATTTCTTTCGTTTGTTATCATTGCTTGTTATTCTAGGTGATTGCATATTTCATTATTATTAGCGTAAATTGTCGTTCACTTTGTTATAAGGCACTCTCATAAGGTCATTGTAAATAATTTAAACTTCCATCTCTAATGTTTTGGCAAGTTCTCAATCCATTCCCGAGTAATATACGACATTTCAAAATATCTTTAAATGCGATTAATCCAATGCGGAATGTCCTCTCTATTTTTTACTCAAACTGCTTGTAGACAATATCTCATTGTTCTCAATTTCGTAGACTTGTGATTTCATTTAAAATGCTTCGTTCTATCTTATATTAGGTAAAAGATTTAAATGCTTGCAATTTGTACATAATTAGCTGGTAACATTCCAGTCTTGCCGGTACGCTCAACTTCACCGGTCATCCATCCACTATCAATACTCTCTACATTAATAATAAGATCTCCTTCCAAAAAGCTGACTTCATCGGTGTCCTGAGCATCATAGTCGTAGATTGCCTTGTAAACTTTTCCCGTCGACAGAGATCCATAGTAATTATTGACTGGGTCAATATCATGCACAGAGCCAATATGCCTTTGAGGAGGGTTGTTCACCGCGCCTTGTTCGCTGGAATAAATCAACGTTTGCGAATTTGAATTGACATTTCCTGCGGACGAGTATGCTGACGGTTGATAGGCGTCCTGTGGATCGTAATCACTAATCTTCCCGATGTGATGTGGATTTCCTATGGGAGCTTGTTGAGGCATTGCCATTGAAGGCATCTTGCTCGGTTGATGCTGTGCTGATTGTGTATTGGCATTGTGATACGATTGCGACTGGGAAGCATACTGTTGAGGAGGCGGGATGTTCGTCGATGGCAAATTGGCATTACTGGCATCCAGGCTATTATATCCGTTCTCATTAATAGAACGTTTGCTTTCCATATTGGCTTTGCGTTCTAGATCCCCGTGGTATGCAACATTGCTGATTATCCGCGTGTTTGCCTTGATGCGCTGCATCTCGGGATCATCAGCGACTGGCGTGAACTTGCCCTTGCTCTTCTCAAAATCTGCGTGATATTTGATGTTGGATTGGATTTTGGTATTCTCGGCAATGCGACGCAGTTCGGGCGTGACAGCGACTGTTGTAGCTTTCGCCTTTGGGATGTGGCTAAAACAATGAAACTTAATTAGATAAATTACTCAAGCGCAAATTTGAGGCAGATTAAATAAACTGCATAGTTCTCAAAGTGTACAATAGAAAGTTTCATACTGATTTTTATCTTCAAGCATCACTTCAGTATTCAGTTGAACAATAAAGAGCAACTTGATCGGTAAACTGTAACTTCGTTTTCTTCGTAAAGACAAAGAAGTAATTCAATTATGATTAGTTTTACTTACGCCTCGCAATATGGCTCCTTATCCATTCCTTTGTAATTCCGCATATTGAGTGTCATCCCACATACTTTACATTTGAAACATATCTTATGCCATATCTGCAACAAGGAACAACACATGAATACAAATTCCTAGGCAGAATTGTTAATAAACGATATAATAGCTTAGAGCGACTATAATATTTCTTAAAATCGAGGCTGTCTATGAAGTGAAACTTATTATACAAACAAAATAGAAAAATGCAAACATCAACTAATTTGGATTAAACACTTACTCCAATTCCATCAACAAAAATGCCATTGTCCGCATCCAACATGCTACTTCTCCATACTGAGAGAAGAATACACAAGCGTAAATACAAATAAAACACAAAATAGCAGAAATATTCTGGATGACCAGTATAATATCATCTAGATTAATACAAAGGATTCAAAATTAAACTTCTTAAAGAAATCATTCATTAGGAGATATAATAAAACCCAACAGCTCTGTGATTCTGATTTTGACAACGGATGAGGAAGTTTGGTTGTCGCTCTAAATAAATATAAACCGTATGTCATGAAGTTTTTCCTTTTAGTCATACAGAGAGAGCACATAAATGCATTGTATGAAACTCACACTAGTGGCATCACTGGTATCAATCTGCAAATAATTACTCTTTGGAAAGCAAGTCTTCAACAAAAAACATATTGATGAATCATATTATATTCATGACACACGGATTTTCCAGAGTTACAAATCAAAACCAAACCTCTTCCGATTTAGATAATGTATTACCGCGTCAAGTCGATAAACCATGTGCAAAATATAATCACTGCCCCACTTGTATTCGACCCAGTTTGATTGTACCAATTACGAAATAAACGCATGCGGTTAACTATTCACCATTGCACATAGTGACATCATCCTAATTTGTCGGAAAAGCAAATTAGATGTAATTTATTACTCAATCAATTCATCACAATGTTTAAGAAATTTGCTGACATGGATTAAAATCAACCGAAATCGCAAGCACAAGTTAAATAACAATTTTACTTCTATTAATTTACATCTGGCGTTACCAATATGAAGTGATAATTGTGTTGTAAGTTGCAAGTAATATTCTGTGAATTATTAAATCTTACCAAATAATTAATTGAGGTATAACATGAGAAATGGATTTGCGCAACTACAACATGACGTTAGCTTATAATGTGTAAATATTGTTGCTATTCTCGAGTATTATAAATCATGAAGTATATTTGGTTAGTCGTCAGCGATAACACTTATCAGAAATTAGAATTTGACACCGTGGAAATATAAATATTTGAGCACGAAGTACGCAAACAATTGAAGCATTTTAATCATACAATTTAGGTCATAAAAGGTAATATTCAATTATTGCGAATTAAAACGGCAAAAAACAATAGGCGATTAATTTTGTTATGTTTCCTGTTGACGTTAGACTTTAATACAGTAAGTAAGTAAACATAACTTCATTAGTTGTGATACACTTGAAATACATGCGCCACTTAAATAACTAGAAGTGTGTTTATGATCGATTTAACAGTCCGTGGAAATTGTGAAAGTACAAAGTTTAACTGATGTAGCGCTTAGTTAAATCTAAAAGTTACCAACTTAGTTGATATTTTTAGTCAGTCTGTAAATTTGGACTCAGTGACACTATAGAAACCAATATTGTAAGCTTGTCAATTATATGTTTTACGTAGTTCTGGACGATTATGTTAATGTTTTACTATATTACAGTAATATATTCTGTGTCGTGTCGACCTGAATAATGTTTAACAACTTGATCGCCAATCATATTGCATGTTTACGGGCGATTCCATTAATGGAGTGATAAACACAATAAAACCTGCATGTATTGCGTAACAAATTAAAAGTATAGCTCAAGAATGTGTTAAGATAATAAGCGTATTCATCTATTCTCTGCATTTATAAGATGTGTGCTCAAAAAATGAGAAACAAATTCATATTTCAAATTACAAAAATTGATTAACTATTTGAACAAATCTATAATTAATATTAAAACACGTTTTAATACAAAAGCAAAGATTATTCTGGTAAAATTTCAGTAATCATAGAATACGTCACTATTTTCTATATAATATTCTTTCCAATATATATAAAAGGAAATTACCTTCGGAAAATTAAATATGCATAAGCAACCATTACCGCTATGCCTACCTCAAGAAAAGTCAAGATATGGAATTTCAAACTTACGGCTTTTTACCCGTCGCACGGTATCAATTAAAATCATAGTTTATTACAAATATCGTATACAGGAAATTTGCTATTTTTCTCAGATCTGAAAATCCGAAAAATACAGATACGGTATCTGTAGAAACATAAAGAAACGAGAAAAGTAATCTATAACAAAACAAAATAGAGCATAAGATCAATTTTACGTTAATATTATGACTTAAATTGATAGTTTTTCTATATATAATAGACATAATTTCTTCCCCAAACCAAATGAAGTAAAAATTTCCACTCGAATGAATTTCTATTAAAATTCTCATTGAAACATAGTAGTGTTGTATAATGAAAATTAGCTTACACTGAGATCCAACTTCCGATTAGTTAATGATTATCGAACAGTTACAAGTCTATGAAAACGTAAATATTGCTTCTTGAAGCAATTTCAGCTCCACTTCCGAATACTTAGAATGCATGGATGCAAATAACAAGTTCCAATGCGAAAATTATAAACAGTGTAAAACCCAGTATTATATGAACAGTTTTCTTTAATGCAGTGCACTTCGTCAGATTGAGTACGATTTAAAGTGTCATGTTGCGCCTCTTCATGAGTCACGCGCGAGTTCGGCGCGGCCTTTCGTCGCGGCAACGACCTTGCTGTTCTTGCCGACGTCTTCCATTTGCAGCTTGGCACTGGTGAACAATTTAACATTACTGAAAACTCGCTTCCCATCAAGCTCCGTTAAAATCATTATCGTCACTATGCTCATGATATCAACGTGCAAAGCCGCTACGAGAATATTAACCATCAACCAAGTCAACAATTATAACGACGGTGGTACGGTTAAAAAAGATGCTCCGGTAGTGTCAATGCAGATACGCTACTAGTGTCGAAATTTTTAGAACACGTTCGGAACATGTTTCGACAGGCAAACGAGCGAGTACGTGATTTTTGTTCGTTGTAGTCGTTGCTGTGTGGTGTGTTTGCGATGCAAGAGGCAAAGGCATGTCGTAAATAATGCACATGCGTAATGTGCGATGTAAATTTAATGTAAATAGACACGGTAGGAATGCGTGGAACGTGATGAGCGCATAATCAAAACGCAGTGGAGTATGAACAGGTGACTTAAGTAATGATTCAATGATTAAGAGGTTAACAGAGAAGCCAGGTTAAACACGATTGGGTATTATTGGTGTACAAACCGAATATATCCAGTTGGGACGTATTATAATCATAGTTTGAGTCAACAAGTATCGAACTAATACTGTAAATTTGCGGAAAAATTACATTGTGCTTTACATCAATTTCCACACAAACAAGCACAAACACAAGGCGTTTATCTACAGCAGGAAATTTTTTTACGCAAAGCACAATGAGTCATATTTGTAGGTGCTAACATTGAACCATTTGCATGGCATTTTCAGTGTCTACTTACGAATATCAAGGTTTGCACGTCTGGAATAAAATATCATTGCACCTGGTGAATATAATATTCCACTCTTCTCCATAGTGCAATCGAAATGAATTGAGAGTATATTTTATTGCCAGTCGGTATGAAACTAAGTAACGAAGAAAGTCGCTTGACATTCCATGCAATTTGCACCAGCAAACGCAATAATTTTATGGAGATTTATTTACTCTTACGACTGTCTCTCTGGCATTTGTACGGGAAGCTTTCACTCCAACTACAGATCCTAGGCCAGAATAACCAGATGCAAAGATAGCAACTTGCTATCAAGCTGTTGGTAGCCTGATATAATCAAAAGCCTCAACTGCGGTTTATCGAGTGGCAGTTGTGTCGGAATATGCTGGTTTTCTTATTGGATTTCTACCCGGTGCTCCTTATATGATGGCACTGCGTGCAAGAGATGATGATAGACGATCTGACTGTGGGTGCACCAAGTGTGACCGACATTTTCGAGAATGTTAATAGATTTTAATGAATGATGTTTTAGGGCAGGGCACATCTCGCACACATGCAGCATCACACCGCGCCACGCAACACGGTATGCTGCGTTTGACTCCGGCTGCTGTGCGGTCCCGGCATGATCTCTACTCACATACATTCTCGTCTTCAGATGATGTATGCAGCAGCTTGAGATCTTCAAGGCGAATTAATGCGACAAACGACATTACGTCTTATTCACAAACACAGGGCATTCAATCCGCATCCATTCAAACGGAATAATTTTATTTTCGTTTATTGTCCAACATCTCAAGTACATCGTTGCTATCAAAACAACGAGTAAATCCTATGGTGTGTAGCTTAGCGAAGTGAAAGATTTAAACGCAAACGGCCACTTACTTTGTCAAGACATTTGAGTTCCTCAGTGGGATACACCAGCTTCTCACATCTCGCGCACTTCTTGCTCATGTTTTTATCACTTTATTCACACAAGCGCACTAATTTAAACTGACTAAAACTTGGAACTGTAGCACTCACTCGCATAAGGAGCGGCAAGTTAATTTACACGTTTTTAGGGCCCCAGAGTAATTAGTGCCTTATTAATCGGTTTTCTCAGCTCGGACGCTAGCGGGTCTATAACTTGTTGCGCCACCACAATAACGTACACCAAAGCTGAGTACGACACTTAACTGAGAGAGCAGAAGGCGGCGCAACCGCAATCGAAAGCAAAACCGACGGGAGTTATCGGCGTTACAGTCGCAGTTCTTCGTTTTACTTCGAACTTCACTTCATTTTCAGTCGTACCAACCTTATCCACCTAGTTTTATACATCAAGAGAATTTCAAATTATAATTAAAGCCAAAACACACAAAAAAATGAATTTTTTATATTGCCATCTCATTTATTGTATTATACAGGCCATTTCTTCTAAAATATATACTATTGCTATGTATATTTAGCAGGTTGTTGGGTGATTCGTGACAAGACACGATACAATCCCAAACAATGCTTATAGATCTATCTTTAACGCGGATAATTTGCAAAAAATACTTTAGACAAAACGAGTTTAGCCTAGAACAACAAATACAATGTTGTTTTCATTAATGTGGTTTGTACAATCGGTTCTTTTATGATAACAGATGAAGTTCGTTGTCATTGTAACAAAATGTGATTGTTTTGGCGTTGTACTCACGTTTTTACCATACCAATGCTTTGCTCTATTCTTACACCAACTTAAAAACTCTCTAAAAACCATTCTATTGCTTAAATACTGCGAAGGTAGTAGTAATTAAATAAGTACATCTTGTTTCTAAGATTTTCTTCAATAAAATTGGAATGTAAAAAAATACTAGTAACATATTGTAAATAATACTTTCGAAGAGTTCGTTTAAAACAGAAAATATATAACATATAAATAGGAAACCTAGAAGGAATTTAAAATCACAGAAAACGTGTACATATTAGGAAAATAATGAGTTAACGCCCTTCTCAGACTTCAAGTACCCACTCTTAATAGCTTAAGAACAGACACGTTCGTAAATAAATCCCTTTAAAAGAGTTCAGATCAATACTTCTGTTCATCAACATGTCTTTTCTTTGCTTTGAAAGCATATGTTTCACTAACACATTCATCAATATTCGTTTAAATATACGTATTAGCTATCATTATCATAAGACAACAGTTTCGCTAAGTGTTTCGTATGTACACTAATTTGGTTCTTTTTACCTCACCCTGGCTTTATGATTATTTAATAATGCATGTCTCTAAAATGTGAAGCACCTTGCAATTCGTGTGAAAATGACGCAATGATGAAAATGATTTTAATACCCCACGACTGGTTACGATAAATCTGCAATATCTTCGGCGTTGTTGTATTATAATGGTTTACTTACGTACCATAATGCAAATTATCATAAGCTTTGACCTTTTCGGGGACTGCTGCTAGTTCTATAGGAACTCTTCCTTTTAAGTCTTTCAAGCATGGTACAAATGAGATTTTACGATAAAACTTTGAGCTACAATAAACATACCACATTATGAAATAGGAAATGTGGGTACAATGTGTTATAAGTACCTTATAAAAGGTTTAGCCATAAAAAGCATTGTTTTGATCCACATAGTGGGATGGACGAGGTATAGGTGACCAAGGTTTTTTCGCAACTTTCGACCCACCATTTGATAACATCTCTTTAACCATCTAAAACTTGGTATACGAGTTGCGCCCCCATGCATATAGACAAGAACATAATCTTCAGTTACAAGGCGTTCCAAAGTCCATAGACAATATCTAAAAGAAAACAAGTTACTGAGTATTATTTGGACTTTGAAAGCAGAAGGGTTTCTTACAGAAACAAATTATCCATCACATAATCATAGTCACATCTTGATTTATCCGGTAGGAAACAGGCCGAAAATAAGACAATCGCAGTATGACCTCCTGCTCTGACGTACCCTCCATGAGACAAAACTCTCTTGTATGGCTCTATTACTCGCATATCAATTGTTCTCTGTTCTCCACCCGGCAGTACCATTCTCTGCCAATGTCGAGCATGTCTCCTCTCATCATCAGCGCTCAATGGTTCAATTGGTTCAGGTGTTTCATTCCTTGAATTAGCACCTTCCACAGCAAACTCATCTCCATCCAGGTCTTCCATTCTAGATGTCCCACCAAAGACATCCTCCGATTTTAAAGAATCACGAGAGCTTCCTAAGCTCGATATATCGCTATCAATTGGATCATCTGTGGCGAGTACTTTGATCTTCCTTAGTTTATTACTCTTCTTCCCATATGCAAGAAAATTCAAATTGCCCTCCTTTTCATTCATGGTCATTGCTACATTTTGTAAATTCGAGCTTAGATGTGCTTCATAGACGGATTTTTCGTTTTCATTGTCGGATTTATCATCCTTATCGTCTTTATCACTAAGATTACCCAAATCCAATGGTGGAATGGACGGAATGTAAGCGTTTGAGTATGTTGGTAGTGCATCCTTTAAATCATCAAGTGGTGTAAGAGGACTGTTCACATCAAATTGAACTGAGCTATTGGCAAGTGGTTTAAAGTGACGGTTTTTGGGCTTCTCTGGAATTAGATCTGGAAAGTCTGGAGATATTGGTGAAAACATCAGAGGGTGAGAATCAGTCGCATTCTGAATGTTTTGGCTAATTTTACTGTTTGATCTTTCATATTGGTGGTATGGCTTGACATTGTCAAGCAATTCATCATGCTTTTCTGTATCCTCTGGATAATCTTGATAATTTTCACACTTTGTTAGAGTAGTTGTAGATGTTTCTTGCTTAGGCATATTAGTGATAAGAGGTAAGGAAAGTCTTAAGACTGGAGGTGCTGAACTTTCACCTGCATCAGATGGATCTGATTGTTCTGAAATGTCCATCTTTTCCGATTTATCCAATTCAGGACTAACTTCTCCACTGAAATATATTACAATAATGTTTCTAATCCTTTCTATTTGGTACAAAACACGACATCCAAGGTTATAAAGAAAAATTACTATTTTTTAGAAATGTCTACGTACCTCATTGCTGACGATAAAGTTGTTGAATAGTGATATTACATGGAATTTAAATTAAATACGACGGCTATGTAAGAGATTCTTTTTTTACTTAACTTTTTTGAGTATTCTTAGTTTAATTTGTTCATGAGTGAGAGATTGCGAGAATGTAAATTCGTATGAGTAAAAATCATATGGCAGAGCTGTCAAGTCTGATTCAATACGCCTTCTCATAATAAATATTACTTCAACAAACGAGTCTAATAGCTTAAAATTATTAGCAATTATTTAATACAATTCTTTAAAATGATAGTCTATTATTTTCGGCATTAATAAATTTAAACATTTATTTATTTTAATAATAAAGAACATTTTTAGTTACATGGACTACTGGTCACCAACACTTCCATTAGCTGCGGTGTCCGAGTGGTTAAGGAGATGGACTTGAAATCCATTGGGTTCTACCCGCACAGGTTCGAATCCTGTCCGCAGCGTTCTTTTGCATTCGTTGTTTTCTTTCAATTTTGCAATCGGGACAATATAGGCAGTCGTCCTACGTCTATATCGTTTTGTTTGCTGGGCGTGAACCCTATTATCTTATATTGGAATTTCCCTTACTCCCTCGTATTCAAATGTGTCCACACAACTTTGTAATTTGCTACTTCTGGGGCGTCCCGCGAACACTGGTATTTTGCAAATTCAGCACCTGTTAGCAACGTTACTACGTAATTATTTCATAAAATATATCAACATGTTTGTGATTTTTCTATTGGCATTTTAAAACAATCATAAATAATAAACAAACAATCATAACAATTAATGTACATTCTCATCGTTCTCTTCCATCTCCTCCGTATCAATGGATGTCTCTTCAACTTTATTAATGATATCACTAATCAAACCCATTATATTGTCCATGTCTTGATTTGCAGCATCATATTCATGAAACTCTTCATCAACATTCAACTCCCCAAGGTGGTCCTCTAACTCCTCTGGGAAATCATCTTCATCTAAGATGAGAATATGTTCTGTGGAATCTAAAATATTTACTTCTTCACTTTCCTTTTCTTGGGAGTCCGCATGTGCCTTCAGATAATGCTTCTCTCTACTCCTCTTAATTTCCTGTTTGTTCTTTTGTTTGACAGTGTGCTTATCTTTCATAGGTTTTTGTTTCTGTGCTGGAGTTGGTCTGGGTTCCACATCATCAATTGTTTGTACCTCTTTTACAATAACATCATGAATCTTACTCTTAATGAATTCCTTATTAAGGATTGTTGGATTACTATCAATTATTTCAAATATTTGCATTTGCAATAATTTGAGTTCTTCTCTTTGCTCGTTTTCTCGTTCGTGATCGATAATAGCTTTAATAGATTGTTTGGTCCCTTTGGAAACCTTCTTTTTAGCCTTTTCAACGCGTTTAGTTTTGAACTTGTCTAACACATTTCTCAGTTTATCTTTGACTGGTGTTCTTGATTGAATCTTTTCTCTAATATGACCTGTTACAATGGTTCTTACGGATTGCTTGGCGCTTACTTTTTCTTTGGTCTTATCATCTTTGCTAAGTTGGGACTGATTTTGTCTTGCAGTTCGTGCAATCTTTTCTTTAGCTACGTCTTCTAACCTTTTAATCTTACGTATTTTATGTGGAGATACTTCATTGGATAAATCGCGGTCTGCTTTTTCCTGTCCCCTTTCTCTCTTCCGTAATGCCCTTTCTTCTTGAGCAATTATCTCGTCCGATTTTTTGGTTCCAAATATTTTTGGTTTTACTTCTGGTTGTTCTTGCCATTCAAAATATTTTTCTTTCTTATACTTTGCTGCACTCAACCTGTCACCTGTAAATTTTAGCCTTCTAGATTTCTCATTTATTTTACTTGGAACAATTTCACTTTCTTCAGAAATAATAGGCAATGTTTGTTCAGCATTCTCCTCTGCACTAAGTTTTTCATACATGCTATTATCTTCATGACTTATTACGTTCTCTATTACAATTTCAGATAAATCATCCTCAATGGGCGTTACATCTTCATTTTCATTTAAGAAGTCAACAAAATCAGCCTCGGCACTTTGCTGATTCACATTGTCCTCTGGTTCATCAAGTAAGGCTAAAGTAGAGAGATCTTCTGCACTAACTGCAAGTCCTTCTAAACTTTCAAAAGTTTCATGATTTTGTTCATTAGTTTCATCAGATAATTCGTTGTCATTTTGGGCCAAATCAAATGCAGGAATGTCTTCTTCTCCACTTCGGTCAACATGTACAGATACGTTTTGAGCTTGGGTTTGTTTCTCAAGTGCTAACTTCTTTGTGGTATCATCTAAGTAATCTAAATAGTCATCTTTACGTTTCAAGATAAATAGCACCGGCTTCGTTTTGATTGTAATGGGTGGTAATGAGTAATAATTGAATGCAATTTGATGAAAAGATTCAATTGTATCAATTATATCATGGGTATTTGTAAATGGCTTCAAGTTCTGTGAAAATTTGCTCTTTGCTTCAGTTATCAAGTGCGTGTATTGATATAGGTCCTCAGCCTCAAGATTCTCAGACTTATCATATCTGCCGAAAATGGTATATTATTAATAAATAACGGCATATAACACATGTGTACTAACCGCCATTGTTGATTAACTTGTGTAAACCTGGAAACTCCAGTTTGCGCGGCTAAGTTATCAATATGTAAATGTACGTAACTCTCATTTGCAGCTAGCCGATGAAGATGAGAGATTGCAGCGCCTCCAGGATAATTCGTTGTAGAGATGCTCAATAAAAATATGGTAAAAATAGCATTTACCACTAGATGACCAACGATTCCAAGAGATAATAGGTGGTATATTCTCGACTTGTCTCGGTTTTCCCAACTAGAAATTAGTTGCAATGAGTTCTTATTTTCTACGCATTTTGTGAATGTGACTTACATTCTTTGGCAAAATGCAGCTACAGGTGCATTTAAAAATGGAAATATATAAATGATAAATCGTAATTCTTTATGAGGCAAGAAAGAATACAATACTACAAAAAGTAGAGCAGGTACACATAATTTTCGCACTCTTGTATCTAATATCATTCCTAAAGGAAGTAGAAACACTGATGTTGCCATTGCCCGAGGTATTGCGGAATAAAAATACCATAAAAATGGAGAAGTCTAGAAGAAAATCATACATTAAACATTTACATATGTATTTTAATCCTTACTCCATAGTCTGAACTTCGATTAAGTATGGTATTAAACCATAAAACCTCTCCTTCTGGCCATAGCGGCCTATTCCATAATATTGAGTCTGTGACAACAGAAGCACAAATGAGTCCAGTACCAGCAGGTACTCCTATCCTCAACAATTCTTTGAATGTAATTCGCTTGAATATCAAATCGTACAGAAGCAAAAGTCCCAAAAATAGAAGCAATTCTGCGCGGAAAATGATTATTGCCGCGCCGGAAGAAATGATAAAGCGCTTATTATCATTATCAAGCCAGCCACTTAATGCTATCAGTACTGAAATGAATGGTATATATAATTTCTAAAATCAAAGTTTTTTCCTCTTTGTATATACCTAAAGGTAATGCAAATATGTTTGGCAGTGGCCTGCTCAAGTAAAACATAAAGTGACTTTGCGTTACTGTAATGGCAATAAACCATTGCACCCATCTTGGTCCAAATACCTTCTCTAGACTTTTGCATAGCAGATGAAAAGCATATATAACACAGCTTCCAAGTGCAGCTCTTACTGAAACAAAAACATTTATTTGTTTATTCATAGCAACATATAAAATAATAATAACAAACCTAAATATTGTGTCCAAAATTTGCTTAACTCAAGATATTGTAATACTATGCAAATTGGTGATACAATAACAGAGATAAATAATGGTCCAAGGAATGTCCGAGGAACTACACCAGGATACTCATGATGATCATACTACAATCATGGTGCAAGTGTGCAGTTAAAATGTAGCACAACATCTTGCTACATACTAGTAGTTTAAAATAAATAATTCATTGGCACTCACTTCATTCAGATTGAATCGATGGTAAATGATATCATGCATAGCTTGTAAGTTGAAGCTCTCTTCTACTTTGGTAAATGGACAGAAGATTAGATGTGCAGCAGCAATAATCATCATTATCTGTGACATTTTGGCGTCCACTTCTTTGCTTCGTTCTCGTTGAAATTTAAACTAGTTATTTACATAATTAAGGAAATATAAAGTTAAAGTTGAGGAGAACTAAAAATAGAATTTTTGGGTTAACCTGCAATTATTATCATATGTGAATCATATGTGATGTGGAAACAT
>JAODGC010000006.1:1757888-1796395 GCA_027574925.1 Ecitoglossa quadriceps
ATTAAAATGATTATGGAACTGATGACAAGGATATAACATTCAAATATACGCCATTTTATTATAGCTCTAACAAAATCCCAAAAAAAGTATAATACAAAAGTTTTCTACCCGTTTTTCTACATACAACTTTTTACACAACAAATAGTTAACAACTAATGTCATTTCTCGGTATAATTAATGTTCTCACATATTTATTCTGTTATGTTGCAGTTTTACTTTGCAACTGTATTCGTTTGATCGCACTGTATCCTAATAAATTCCAATTGAATAATCGCATGTATTCAATGCAACTTAGTACGTTTATTGCGGATTTGCAATGCAATCACAATCACTCGCACTTGCGCATTATCTTGAAACTGGTTTAAATGTACGAAAATCATACGGGGCAATGGCATATCTAATATGATTAATTTATTTATGTAACTCGGCTCCACCCTTTGCGTTTCCCGTCATATTGCTATTACTTATGGTAGAATTATTTAATAAGTAATTTATAATTTATTGTGTTGTCCTCAACTTTTCATCTTTGAATCTTTGCTGCTATGTCTCTACGGCCGAAAAACGTCACAATCCAGAGGTGACATTTTTTACCTTTGCCTGTGACTTGCTCAATTGCAACATTATATCAATCGCTTTATATCGTAGTATAAAGTAAACTATCTTACGTAAATACTTGCGCTAGGAATTTATCTCTGTCCCTGGGTGGACTATAGAGGTGGATGTCTTACGGAGAGATCTACTAACACCTTATTCAAATCTGAGTGTAAGTGATAAAAGTAAATTCGGTAGGTAGCAGGCACGGATATATAGTTCCTACAGATTGGATGCTAGATGGTTCAAACGGGCGTAGAAAGGGAGAATTTGACGATTACAAGGATGATAATTACAAATGTTCTTATCGTCTATCGGAAAATTGAGTTTACATCGTTCACCACGCTCATTACCAAGTGATCGCAATCATAAAATTCATTATGATTAGGCGCATTATCTGGTTAGTTACCCTAGGAATGCATTGAATAACTGTACAGGTTTATATTACAAAGGTTCTGTTACATTTATGTTGTTAATGTTAATTATGCCTTTTGCTGGATTTGTCTTATTTGTTTTGCCCATTGTTCTAAAGCAAGAAAAATACACTGCCAACATTTGAGCTAGCACTTAACTGCTCTCATACTGAACGTAAAAAAAGCGTCTTTTAGATTTACATTTGCGTCACATTTCTTCTTTTCCTTGTGAAAGATGGGATTACCTACCTCCATCTTGCGCGACGTCACTACGACTTTCGATTTGTGTTTTTTTATTCATTTGCTAGCTATGATTTTTGTGTTAAATACGAGATCTTTTGATAGCGTTCAGCCTCGTGCACCTTTTACGTCGATCATTTCTAGCCAATAAGGCGGAAAGAAGACAAAGGGCAATTTAAAAATGATATGATTCGTGCGATATTGTTCTGTTGCGTTCATTTTCACTTGAATCGTATCAGTTCAAAGAGCAGTCTTGGTAGTAAGGATCTTTTGCGCATATTTTCTGTGTACGTGTTTTGCATGTCTCGTCGGAGTAGTTTAAGTAGATGAATAGAGTACAACTGTCCGGATTTTAAATAAATGTAACAGTTTGGGTGCAGGTTACATTCGTGCATTTACCTACACTGAGTAATCTCGGAATATGCTTGTACGTACATACACAATTAAGAATTAAATAGTTTTCGCTTAGAAACGTCAGTCGTCAGAATATGCCATTGTCGTATTATGATGGATATTCTGTAATGAGTAATCTAAAGTGTGAGATTGCGATAGTTGCATCATTATTATGCTATTTCAAAGGGCGAAACTATTCCAAACAAAGCTTACCAATGTCAATTCAAGTATCGAATGAATAATGCAATGTGGAATAGAATCGAATTTAGTTATTTATGCGCGTAATCACTAATAGTAACTATGGTAGTTATTCAGTATAAGAAATGTTGACTGGATCGAGTGAAATCACACACATTATGCCCTCGCACCAATTCGTACGTTGCACACTCGCTCAATAATTGATCGAATTGTCTCGTTAGTTTAATAGGTTCGATGATGCGCATTTTGGAATGATGATCGATGATTAGCGTTGGGATGTTTGATTCAACAATTTATAACAGTTTTATAGCATCTTTGCTTAGGGTTTTTGCTTACTTAGGTTTCCTTTAATTAATTCAGTTAGCTTTGGATGCTAAATTATACCCCTATGTCTTTGAAATGCCGCCTGATTCTTCAAACTCAACTGCGGTTGCAATTTATTATGCAAATTAGCGGTGATATTTATTCCTTTGGGCATTCTCTGTGCCAGTTGATTCACTGCGATGGCATTTCTACTCTAGCGTTATTCTCTGTATAATAATATAATTTTACTGGGGTGATTTGTATGTTTTTAAAATATCTGTGTTATGAGCAGTATAACATTTCACGTAATAGTAGTATTTTCTTTGTTCTCGCTAATTGTACACATTTTCGTTAGTTACGATTAAGCCTTACCACGACCGCACTGTTTCTAGTCCTATTTCTTGCTCGCATGCTTCAATTAACAGTTCATATCGTTCACAAGTTTCTTTGGCTCGGAGTGTCTCGTTTCTGCTATCTAATGAATAGATAGCACGCGCACACAGTTTCACCCTGCTTACACGTACCATTCCTTGATGTCCTTGCTGCCGCGTTTCTTCTGCTGCGCGGCAAGCTGTTGCTGGGCAACGTATGCTTGTTGTTGCATCTGTTGAGTCTTATCACCGTTTCTCAATGCTCCATTCAGGGGATACTGTCCATTAGTGTTGCTACCACTTCCAGCAGCTCCACCCAATAATGCAGCATTGGGACCTTGTTGTTGGTAGTTTTTATGTTCCTCTACTTTGTACGACGTGTCCCTTCGTGATTTCAATTTGAGAATGACGAGAATGATGAGGATAATTGCGATCAAAATACCAGCAATGACTCCGATTATCAATGCGACGATTTCCGATGTTTCGGAACTCACTCGCTCAGGGCGTTTTCTTGGATTTTTGGTTGGATTGTACGAAGGATAATCTATGATAGGTGGAGGATGTGGTCTTGTTATTGGTGGTTCAATGTACCGCTCTGTGCTTGTTGTTGTTCTCATCTCGATAGATGTTAGAGGCGTAGTGTACTTGGTGGTTTCTTGGTCAGTTGTACTTGGAGTTTCACCACGAGTAGTTCCTGTACTCGTGGCTATGCCAGTAGTGTGATGACCTGCACCACCTACTCCTTCTGTTATTGTAGTTGTAGAATGAGTACCAGTGCCTGCTGACGAAGATCCCTCAGTCATTTTAGAGCTAACATCAGTTGTAACGATGCTGGATCCAGCCGAAGTTTCTGCAGGGAATAGTTTATAATGAGCTATTACATTTTATGGTTTTAGTTGTGTTTACCTTTTGATGTTGTTGTTGTGGTTGACCCACCATCCTCGGTTACCTCCCCAGACCCAGATCCAGGAAAGCAGTCTTCGTCATCGCATGGCTTACCGTCCTCTTTAGTTTGTTGTCGTCGGGGTGGCTTAGCAGTTGGCGGTGGTCGTGTGGTTGGTGTGTAGACTGGCGTAATTAGGTCGTCGTCCCCGGAACCAGACTCGGGTAGCGGAGGGCATTCGTCCTCGTCGTCGCCATTACATCCGGAGCCGGCCCCGCTGAACACCAAGTCGTCCATCACGCCAGGAAAGCCAGAGGCAGGCGTCTGAAAAACAGCAATTAATCATCTGTATAATGACATGATTCAACATGTAAGCGGCAAATCAAATATTTGCCCACATGTCAACTATTGGGCACATCTTTCAAAGCAATTGTTTACTTTAATGCGCAATGTGTTTACGTGAGAATGTTGAAAAGAAAGTAAAAGCTACGTACTTGTTGCATTTTCTGCAGGGAATCTGATCCATGTCGATCTAAGATATTTGATATCAGTTGGACATCGCCTCTGATGGAGGTATGTACGTCTTTGTCAGCCGCGAGGTCTAATATCCTCATGCCATTGACCACTGCTCCTGAAATTACTCCAACAAAAGAGCGTTCTATTTTTGATTTGCCCTTGCTCCACTTGCCGCCGATTTGGATTTGAGATTGGCTGTTGAATACTTGCAACTGATGTCCTGTAAGAGAAAAATAGAAAAAAGATTGGTTTAATCAAATTGAATGCGGTGAGAAATGGGGAGTGCTATTCAATTGCAATCAAATAGATGAGAAAACTCTAGAATAATATTGGACAGTTCAATAGTTGCAGACAGTCTTAACAACAATCGATACCTGTTGGATAGGAGTACTGCACATTGTAGTCGTCCACTTGTAACGTTGAGTTGGCCCCAGAGCGTTTGAAGCGAACTACGTGATACTGATTATCGTTGACCTTCACAGAGATGTCTCCTAGGGGATGGTCATTTGTGCCTAGATTGTATACCATAAAAATGTTGCCCTCCACCTGAACACAAAATTAATTAAATGACAACACTATAATAAGTACTGGACATATAAAAGCAAAATTGAACCATACAATTTCCAATTCAATGTAGTCATTAGATGTCCCACTAACAATACGTAACAAAACAGCGTCCGCTTTGTTTGTAAGGAATCCTAGAGAGATGCTGTCTTCCTGAAGTTCAGGTCTACGGTCTTCTGGATGAGTATAGGTAACAATACCACGATTTGGTCCAAACTCATAGGCAATTGATTCTAAAGCAAAAAAAATCAATGTAGCAGAGAATATATTTGGATTTGGGATTCTCTTACCGTCAGAACAAGTTGGTCCAGTGAATGTAGTCATCTCACAATCACATGTATACGCATTCCACTGCTGAACGCATATGCCACCATTGGCGCAAACATTTTGACTACACTTCTGTGATTCGCCTGAAATTCAAGTGCGGAGCAAAATATACCAGGTTAGTTAGTTTTGTCATCACAACTCTAAATTTGGGACAGGTACTAAGCTTTAGTGTGCAAGACCCAATGAAAGGCGATGCATACCAGTGTTACCTTCACATCCGGGAGTAACTAACGAGCTGTGAACGACGGCCTCCTCCATAATATTGGGACTTTCTCCATTCAGATCAATACCGGCCAGACACCCTTCAAATCCATGTTTGGATTTCACATCATCTTGCGGTAACTGTGAATACAGGTCCTTGTGAACACCCCCAAGGTACAAAATGCCATCTAGTTCCAAATTGCCTGTGCCTTCATTTGTGGACACTACAATGTCATCATCAACCATAAGAGTATGTTGTTTCAGTGATGGTCTCCTAATTCCCACTGTATGCCATCTGTTGTCATTTAAATTAGAACGAACTGTATCCCTGATGTGAATAGGCCCATCACCAACATTAACTACATAGTTGATGTGTCCTTCAACCAATTCAACAGCTAGATAATCTTCTTTCTTGCCACCATTGAACATAATCAGCCCATTGGCTTCACGGGTTTTGAACATGAAATCAATGTGAATAGAGGAATAAGCTCGTAGCATTGGCATGCCCATGAAGGTGTGTTTAGAACGGAATGTCACAGGTCTGTGTAGGTTATCCGTTGCTCGCTTTATAAACTTTGCAGCTACTTTAATATTTGGAAAGCCTAGGATCGATTGATCTGAACTTGAAGATCTGGCTAATTCAATATAAGGAATGTTATTCAAGTAGAACTGTTGGATATCTCCAATAAAATTTGGAACTGTTGTGGTCATGGAGATTTCCTCTTCTTGATGATAAAGACCTCCTAGATGGATGGTCCGCCATTGGAGTATATTGTACTTGCCAAATGTTTCAGCTAGAAACATTTGGGTTATTTATAACAGCTGTTGAAAGTATTTGCTTCTTATCATACCTCTATTTGGAGGTTGTCCGTCTAGCTGTAATTTAAGGTTGGCCCCTCGTCTGGAGAACTTCACCGTATGCCATTCGTTGTCGTTCACATTCTGACCAGCCATTAAGATCTAGAAATTACGATAAATATCAGGGGGCATTCTGGATTACTTTTGGTTTCTCCGTGTGCTCATTCTTAAAGTGTGATCTATCTGCCTCCTAAGCAATGGTCAGACGAAAACACACACGAGTAATAGTTACTAGTAAATAACAAATGATGCAAAAACCTAAGACAAACGACAACGATGTGGGAGAAGATAAATATCTATAATAACTAACCTTGTCCTTTTCCCTGTCTTCTTGTTTCTTATCCTTGACACCTAATCTGAGTGCCATTCTGATCCTACCAGCGGCCACAGCCAACTCAATTCGATCTCCGGTTTGTATCGTGCTCGTAATTAAGAGAAGACCCAAAGGTTTACTTGTTCTGAAGCGCAGCACAATGTCTTCGGTTTGGGTGAGTTGCTCCTGGTCCATTGTAACTTCCATGTGTTGACTGCCATTGAAATTCAATGTAGCTGCTTCTTTGCCACACGTGGGGCCGGTAAACATGGTCTCTGTGCAGTCACATACAAAACGGTTCCATCCTTCGGTACATACTCCTCCGTTTAGGCAAGGTTGCGAGGGACATTGTTCTGGAGTAGCATGACATAGTGTTTTGATAGCGCCTAGAAGCAGAAAATACATTGAAAATTATAAGCTTCATTGAGTACTGATTTATTATGGGCGCCTTTAATGCGGTATTAATGGCAATACAGGAGTAAGTTGTCTCAGAGTCGGGCGCACGTTTGTTCGAGCACTAGAGCGAAGGCATTAATATTAATTCGAGTTTAATCAATTGCATGGCAGAAAGTCTAAGTAAAACTTCCTCTCCTCAGGGTTTTCGCAAACTGCAAAGCACGCGCTGATTTCCGTCTTCTCTTTGAACTGGCCCACGCTGCAAAACTTTGCCATTAGTTTTGCTTTAGGTCGTGAACTATGCGCAGTCTTTACCACCATATTGTTGTTAATAGTTTTGACTGAATTTACGCCGTGGTGCTGGTGCAAAAACCACGCCGGAATAATATATTGGATGGCTTCACATAAGGAAAAAATTAAATAGGCGTGTAATTATGGGTAATTATAGATTATTAAAAACTTTTGATTTATGCAAATATGCATGATGAATGTGTGTTACAGGGTGCGTTCGGCAAGCTGCGATCTGGTAATATGCGTGTTTCCAACATGTGTAACAAGGAAAAATTAATCGATGATAAATTAACGCTAGTCACGAAAATATCAAGCATGCAAATAGCCCTTGTTTCTGCTTGGAAATAAAAACAAGTTATTGTAATTTTATCATGAGAAGCCCATGGTCACCTATATACAAATTGATATATTTTCAATATTTGAAAAATCTGACTAAATTTAAGAACACTTTTCTGAACTCTAAGAATTGATATTCTTAAAACCAGAATAAAGTGGCGAATGTTTTAGGTTGGATTGAGTAAGATGTATTAAACCGTGTTTTTAAACATAATTTTAAAAATTAGATTTTGCATGTTTTTTTGCCATATTTACTATTACATAGTTAGTTTGCCACAACCTTATTCAAATATTAACTTAAGATACCACTAATTGAACATTATCTCAAAGGCAAATACGAGATAGAAACAATTTTTTGTGGTAAATGTTTGATATCTGAAAATGTTGAATGTCGGAATTGGCCGCAAACAATTTTCATTTCCCACCATTAATTTATTTCTAAAAATTAAATTTGTTTGTTTCCAGTAGAACATTTTTCAGGTCAAAATGAGGTTAGTTAAGACCAGAACTATAAATCGCGAGATTATTATCGCCTCGGTTTTCTTTTGAACACCTTCCTCTTTTTGCTCCCATTCTTTCCGCATCCGACGGCGTTCATTTTCGGTGGTTAATTTATGTTAGGCTAGATTCGATTTGGACTTTCGGGCGGTCGCCAAAAACTATGGAATTATTGGAATGTAATCACCATCGCCTCTCACTGATTCTCTTCATTTTTTCTTCACCTCTCTTCTTGCGACTGCTCACCACCTTGGATTCCAATCGACTTGCAATCGACATTTTATAAGCGACTTTATTTTTGCGCACCGTTTATTTTTAGATCGAGGCAGGGAGAGATAATTTGTGGTGGTTCGATTACAAACTCCTAAACGAGTCGCTTGGAATACGCTGAATTTTTTCAATGCTCATGCTGAGTTTTCAACGAGTAGTAATTTAATCACATCGCATCGTGGCAAAATTGAATGCTGAATGCGAATGCGCATTGCGATGTTCTGGATCGAATAGGCAGCGTACTAGTAGGTTAGGAGTTCGGCACCGTAATTGGGGCTTAATCATTATGCTATCAGGACTGTTTTATTAGAATGTAATTCGATTAATTAAGGGCTGCGACGACGTGGCTTGGAGCTATGTGGGTACGCGTTATTTCCGACGTTCGACATTAAGCTGTAATGCCTGTTAAATGAATGGAATGTTCTGGAATGTTGGTTGAGAGAAGAACCAAACATTCCAAGACCAAACGAACCTTAACTAAATCTTTACCTATCTAGAGTTGTGACCTTTAGGAAATTAGAGATGCAAACATTTTCTCACAATTTAATGGTTTAACTTACCGGAATCCTGTTCTCTGGCAAATCCACTAACGTCAACCGGATCGTTATTCATGACAAGGTCCTTGAAGCAGCCAACGAAACCTTGCTGCAAAACGGCAGTCCACAATCCACTTGGCACTGGCACGTCCGTAAATGGTGGACCTAGTCCACCAACGTACAAATTTCCGTCCAGCTCTAAACTGGTAGAGCCCTCTGTAAAAACCAACGTGCTTGGCATTACTAATTTAAACATGAAAATTTTTTAAAATAAATCACATCTTGCAATTGGCAATCTTATCAGAGTGCAAGCGTGAGGAGATTTTAGTGGTTTTTATGGTGGGACGTTTTTTCAACTAAGCTGACAACGGAGAGGACATTCCAGACACGCTTCCCGATCTTTCACTGCGGTCATCTTCTAAAAGCAGGATCTCTCCTGAGATATTCGTTGAGGTATTTTGTAGGAATGTGAATATATGTGTGGATAGTGGTGGAGATCCTTACCGGGCGTTTTGAAATCTGTGTGAAAGCCTTCCACGGTAATGCGAGCATCCCGCCCAACTCGCCTGAATGCGACCTCGTGCCATTTGCCGTCGTCAATTTTGCGCCTAGAGGCACGCTGTTTCGATGGTCCTGCTCCTAAATCAAGATGGACGTAGATATGACCATTGAAGACTTCAATGGCGAAAAGATCAGCCTAGAAATGCGAATTTGAGCATAAACATCAGTCTGCATCTTGGGACATTTAATTTAATTACCCTTGGTCTTCGTATACCTCCGTTGAACAATATCAAACCATTGGGTTCGTTTGTGCGGAATTTGAAAGATATACTTCCGCTTTTCTTTGCATTCCACGCCGGAAGAATCTGCATATGGAGGAATATTTTATAATACATGAATTCATTCCGTTATTTGTTGGTTGCTAATGGGCTCCGTAAAAAGGAACCTACATAGGAACGAAGTTTCTTATGCCCTACGGCGTATGATAGATGTAAAGATAAAGGACATCAAAAAAATCTAGGTTATGTTGGTTTTTAATTGCTTTTTTATGTTTCGGTAAACTATCTTGAGAGTATTCCTACATATTAGAAATTAGCAAAACTTCAAACTAAAGTTTTTAATATGTTTTGTTTGTGAATATTCTGGTTTTCTGTAAATTGTTTGCCCTAGCGACCATAATTGCAAGATGGCGTCCTATGTCTCGGATGCAATTACCGGCCTCTCTGAATACTCATCATAATGTTTAATGCCATGGTACGCTTTGTTTGTTCTATGTTGCTGGCTTTTAGTAATATTGCATGCGCGACTATTCGAGTATGTGAATTTCGAAATGTCATTAAGCGAATTGGCACCGACTTGCAGGGCGCCAATGGCGGTTGGTTCACCCACATGCGCGTGTGGGAAAATATCGCGAATGTGTGGAAACGTCGAGTACGTCGGAAAATTGAGCTCGCGCACAAACCGCTTGTGAAAACATCATCTGAGCACTCGTAACATTCGAATGCGCTCTGCCACTTTTACTTATGCGAGCGAAGGGCCTGCGTCCCGATGCGCTGTTGCTGGATGGGTTCATCATTGGGCTGAGGTTAGGGATTTGCTTACCAAATGCGATTCCCGCGTCGTGAATGTAATAGGATCATGCGTCTCGCCTGACGGGCATTTGTATTCCAGCCGGCCGACGACCTGAATCAGATCGTTGCCGGATCGTCCCAGTTCCAGTAGGTTCAATCGCAGTGTGTCCGCGACGAACTCCACCTGCGAAAAACATTCGCGTTCAGTTTAAGCAGTAGCGGAAAACTTTTTAGCAAACGGTCGCATTTAAAGGAATTACGCGTACGCTGGAAAATCGAAAACTCCAAGTGTCATTATTTTACTTCGCCAGTTAAAATGTGTCTTGACATTGCGCCAACGAAATCTTTTGATCAATTTATTTTTGCTTGAGGCGTATGTTGAATGTGCAAAGTTTACAGGACTTACAGATATCTTATTTGATAAAAAAAACAGAATAAGCATTTACCCTTAAATACTTAATATATTTTTCAATCAATTTCGAATGAGGGGGAGGTAAAGTAATCAAAGTAATTTAGGTACGCTACAATACGCTTTTGGTATATTGGTAATCAAGATCGTGGATTAAAATTACGGTTCTTCCGACTTGAATTTGTACCATTTCTACTATTTTAATTAAACGCAATTTTTAATTTGCTCCATTCAAGCATAGTCAATTACATCAATAAAATAAATTGTAAATACATTTGTCCAAGTATCTCGTATTTAGTCACATTCATTATTCATGTAAAGTTCTTTTCAAATGGAAGACATATTGTCATGAACCCATGTTGTCACGTGACACAAAGAACAAAACAACTACCGCATGGACGAATTGATAAATACCTTCCGCATGCAACCCACGTAGTTGGTGTGTACTCGTGAGCCAGGCAACGAGCGTACATTAATGCTGCCGCCCACGTAGAGGCGGCTTGAGGAGAGCATCGTGAACTTGCCAGCGATGTGCGAGTGATCGGCGTACACCCCATCCACGACTGCTGACAACTGGAATATATGACACATGCAGCAGCTATATGAGGAGTGTTATGAGTAGTTAGGTACATTGTTTATTCAGATAGAGCTATTCCCGTCAAGTTGAAAAATGTTTTATGTAAAGCATAAAACGCCGTGCCACATACTGTTGGATAACGACGGATAATATTGGAATACGCGATGGTAGACCGAGAGCGAACTGATCGCTTTCAATTATGCCAAATTGGTTTCTCTAACTGAGCGTGAGCATGCGAGCCGCCACCACCTCCGCCAACACTCCAACGATTTACACTTGCATTCATCGCAACTCTTGCATATCTAACATCAAATATCTGTAACGAACCGCGGGTCGGTTAAAGCTGTTAACTGAAACCTCTCGCTTACTGCCGATATTTGCCATTGATGTGGCTCTACGCATGTTTTCTTTTTGCTATTCGAGCAACAATAATTTAACATATAACTTACCCTACAAAAGCTAGTTATTGCTGAAATCTAAGAACAAGAATACAATTAATAGAATTTAAAAACAGATAAATTAATTTATTTTTTTACCTCTTGAATTCTTCGATGTACACTCACTTTATGCCATTGATTATCGTCAAATCGAACTTTATTCGGCCGAATTTGCATCTCCTGCTTACCATTTGCCAATCCCATTGTTAACATGAGGCAGCCATCTTTGATGGCCACGTTGAGATAATCATTGTTGTCACCTAAACAAAAATCAACTCATGCCAACAAAATGCTTATCTCTGGTGTTTTGGATTATTCTGAAAGAAATATGTTGTGTTGCATACGTTGGTAGATTTGAAAGCCCATTTGAGATTCTCTACGGAAGTGGAAGTGATAATAAATGTGCAAAATAAATAGAAGAGCCAGTTGCATACCAAGGGCCAAAAGGGAAAATGGTGAAATGGGGGAAAGCCCTGCGTTGCGACAGCAAAAAGGTAGTCGCACCGCACTGCATTTACCATGGCAACCGCCACTACCAGTGTGGCTTGTGCTGTCACCTCGTATTAGCTGAGATAATTGCAAGGACTTAATTAAAAGCACATTCGCTCGTTGCCTGACTTGGGACGACAAATGTGAATGCCTATAAGGAAAATGCGGAAGGTTTCTGTGTTTTCACGTGGGGATAGACGAGTGGATTGGATCCTTGTGATAGAAATGCTGGTGGATTTGAGCGAATATGTAGAAGTTGCAATTGCAAATTAACTATGAGGCTGATAAGCTCTGAAATGGTATATGTGGGTAGAATGCTAATAAACTTGTTGAAAGGTCAATTTTATGTTGTAAATTTTACAAGAACATTACAATCTATAGATAGAATGGCTTTGATATGGTTTAATTCCAAATAAATAATGTTCTTGTATTTTTAATTTTAAAAAATTGCTTTGCTCCCTCTTCTATGCAATTACTGAACTACTGTAGTTGTCACTGTTATATTATGCAATACCAATCTTTGAAATATTAATTACAAGAAAACATGGCAACTTTAATTGTGGTACTTCATATCAGATTACTCGATATCGTCATGTTGTTGCTGTATTGTGCCTACGTGGTAGTGTGAAAAGAATAAAATAATAAAAAAATTATTCATATTTTACCTGTACCTGTATAGAACAACAAGCCATTTGGTTGTCGCGTCTTGAAGTAAAATGTAACCGAGTCCTGGGCACTCACAATAGGTTCTCCTCCTTTCTTCGTCAAATCATACGACAAATATTCAGCCCCATGAAACACTGCCTCCGACGGTGCTTTATCTGCAATTGAAACAAAATGCACGAAGCATAAATTTTCCAACTTGGTTCTAACTACTCGTTGGCATGTTGGCAGTCCAACACCAAAGTGCATGTAATAATATTAAGGTGGAAAATTAGAAGTTCATCAACCTCGAAGGGGCGCGCGCGCTCAATTGCCACTCTTTACACTTCCGCACACTTTTTCCCCCGGCACCGGCCTCGTTTCGCGTCCCATTACGAAAGTCAATATGGCGTCCACGGCGAGCACTACTTAGGTTGCACTTAACACAGGGTACAACAACAAGGGAACATCGCCCTCAGCTTGTCCTCGAAACATTAAAACTCGTCAGACGGTGCTTAAAGGACGCGAGTGACGAGGCTTAATAATTGCGTGCAGGCTGTGTAGAGGACAGCCACTCTTTCTGAGTTGGAACCAAATTGGGCTTCCTTACTTAGGTGAGAATTGTGTAAGAAGTATAACAAATGCAGGAGAATTGCAGAGAGACAAGACTGCCACATGTACGTGTACCAATGTGTAAGGTCAAGCAAGTAACAAGGTACTTGTTACATAAAGGCAATAATTACGCTGGTTTACAACAAACTAAATTATCTAAATGTATAAATGTGAATGATTGCACATAGTACAAATTACAAAAAAAAACGTTGATTAATATTGATTTCTGATAGTCATTAAATTCAGCCAAAGACAGAACCAACCTCTAACATTGTATGAACTAGTTATTATCATCCATGTGAATACACCATTAATAATATGTATTAATGCGATCAGCTTGTGAATAATTTCAAATTGTAAACTATTTAGCTGTGGTCCAGCTGAGCTTTGTGCATATGCAACATAAAAGATTTAATCAACTCGTGTCGAAGGCAGATGATGCTGCCAACGTGGTAGCGGCAACAACAGTGACATCGAATCGACTTTATTCTCAGCATGCCCAAACTCATTAGTGATGAGGTTGATTATATTGACGTCTTGTACGCTGTCGAATAACAAGCAAAAAATCAATAACAGAGGTAGGATGCTACCGACAATAAGTTTATATTGGAATCACAGTGAACAAATTTGTTGCGTTGGCACTTGAATTGTTGATATTTTCCGGTTTCAGTTTCAATGTTGTGCAAGTAAATTAAATAATTATTTATAAAATTTGGAAGATTTATTGCAAGAAGAAAAAATGAACTATTTTTAGATCAATTCATACATTTTACGTAATTTCGTGTTAAATAACAATATTTTTACATTTTAATATAATCTTTGATATAAAATCAACATTAACAAATAAGCAAGTTTATTTCAGATTAATTTAGTACTATTTCCTATTTATATTTAAATAGTAGTAAAATTATATGAAATGTTTTCCATAAATGTTGCAACATGTCCAACAGCATAAATCTCTTTTGTGGATTTGGACATATTTTATGTAAAATTACTTCCTAGGTTTATTGGTCTAAACCATTTCTCTTTTATTGATTTGGTTGATTTTAAATTCTACTTTACACTTTTCACCCAAATTTTGCAATTTTTTTCTTAAACACGAACAAATAAAATTGTCTTTTTACTAATCGAATTTCTTAGTAGTTAATGTAACTTTTATCAAACATATAATTTAAATTGTAAGCAAAACTTATTAAAATTAACAAACCTTGATTATAATAACAATTGTTGCGTTTTGCAATCAAAAAATCACATAAATTAATTTTTAATTCTCCAATCTCAGGTGTTGTGAAAGCAGTTTACAGCATTTCTTCAAGAAGAAACATTTTCTTCTGAATAAAATATGTCATAATCAGCAAGAAGCTCAAACTTTTGTCTTCATTAGTTATTAAAAACTTTTTACTTATTGACTTGTAAACCTAACAATATCATCTAAAGTTAATTAATGAAAAAGGCATCTGTTAAAATATCTGCACTATTCATTTATAACATTCAAACGCAATATTCTCAACTATTATGACATTTAATGAAAATGATTTCCAAAGTTTCTAGTAAAATAATTAATCAACACATACTCTCCTCATTATTACCCCACTTCCTGGGTGAGATTTCTCAAGCAGACACAAAACTTGCACCAAGTTTCACACTCATGCCGACAGTAGCGGCGACGGTGGTGGCGGCGGCATGACTGCTGCAACTACTCCAGCTACTATTAATTTCTATTAGTAGACATAATACACTGGAATGTGTTTCTTCTCGAAGTTGGGTGCCTCCGTAGAAATACGACGTTAAATCATCTAAGAGTTTACCTAAGCTTGATTAATTATTAAATTATCTTAGCTAGTACATCACAAGTTTTTCTCAACACACCTTTCAATCAGTAAATGCTCTGTTTTGTTTTTTTAAAAAAGAATCTGATTAATTTTTATAAACTTTTCTTGTTAAAACTTCTCCCTCGTTTGCGTTATTTGTCAGTTCATTATAATCCAATAATATAATTTATCTGATTTATAAGATCCGACAAATTTATTTCACATAAAAGGCATAAAAGGCCACCTCATTTTACGTCTCATGAAAGAAATAATCTAAAAGCAATGAGCATGCGATGGTGGCGGCTAGTCGTTGCAGTACGTTGAGCGTTATGGGTGAACAGCCCCACAAATGAGGCAACATCTTTTAGGTAGGGTGATGGCGTGAGGTGGTTGTATGTAAACTCGTCTTTGATTTAACGACTGTCATACGCGCGACTGTGTCTAGACACTTCGATTCTGAGTCCTAACAAGTTGAAATCCGCGTTGGGATAAATAGAATTAATGCTTATCGCCGTTGAAAACTTGGTCCAATTTAGTTTTTACTTTTTCCATGCTTGCAATACGATAAGCGGTTTGCTGCTGTCTGCCTGTCTTGCACGTCGAATTATTTTATAAACCGAGATGAAATGCGTCGTCATGGCAAAAAGCACTAGAAAGTTCAACTGCAGCTAGGGCGCGCTGTCGGACAGAGCCAGGCTTCCAATACTGGCGCAAGTTTCCACCGCCTCCAATGGCGCCCAATAACCGTGGTGTGCCATGTCTGCCAGACGTGCGAATCTCTACGTGCGTGACGTGTTGCTTGCTTCATGGTGGCGGCAGCAACGCGTGATTTATTTATTCATTCCGTGTGTGAGCAAACGTTGGTGGAAGATTTTCTCATTTTAAATTGTTTTCTTGGCTGTTTTTTTTTTCTGAATTTCATATATATTGTATTGGAATACGCCTTAAACTATCAACAACTTAGATTTTCAATTTTGCAATTTTGTGCAAAAATTATAATTATATCTTATTAAGATTTCTAATATTTTATTTTGAAATTGTGTAAACGATGAAGTACGTTGTAGCGGGAGTTGAGCGAGAAAGGATGTGACCTGCAGTCGTGCCGCTCTCGTCTAACTCATAGCGTTGACTTTCTTGCTTTTACTTCGCCAGACTGCGGCTAAATTTTTTATCATCGCATTTGATACACAATTCCTAAATGTGTACATTACTATCAATCTATTGCATGAACACTGCTAACAAACAATTATTGAAAATTAGCCAATTAAGACTCAGTGAATTAATTCCTTGAGTTGGGTTATTTGCCACTGAGCGATTAAGCACCTTGACTCGACCTGCAAATGTAATGTGACCGTAGTTTCATCTTCAACTCGACAACACACTTCACAACTTAACAACCTGAGCACTCCGCATTCTAATTAGCAACAACTCCAGCCATAGTCCCCAAGTTTAATTTCTAAATTAAGCGTATTCTTCATTCTGCATACAAAATAAACTCAAAACATAATCAGCTTACTGTCGTGCCAACTAAATCCCACCTACATATTTCCATTCGCTCCAATTTTCAATTTCCAGTCACCATTTCAGCCGTTTTTGCTCGCGTTCATTTTGCATGCCGCCGCTACCGGTATTGTATTTTCGTTTTTATCTGCGTTTCGAGCTACGCCACGTTTCAAACCATTGCTAATTGCACGGCACCCGCGAGCAAATGTTGCTGCCGTCCTGAGCCGGGGGCGTTCAATGGTGTGCGAGGTATTAGAATGTGCTTAAAGCATACCAACATTTTCAAACTCATTTCGGCCATCGACTGTGCACGCGAAATAATCTTCTTACGTTTGCATGAAACTCGCTATCGTTAATTGTGTATTCATTTCTACCACCGACTCCGGTCGACTATAAGTTGTTTTTCATGAAGCAGAGAAAGTACGAAAAATTACGAATTTTCTGCACCGTTAACTGAAATATTAACAAGTGGCTCCATCTCAATTTAAGCAGTCATTAAAATCAACTGCAACTATCATGCTATAAGTACCGCAGTACTAAAATAGATTTACCAATAAGAAAAATGTCCATTTTCAGGGTATTTTTCACGTTATTATATATTTCTTATTTTATCCTTGAGTTAAGTAGGCTTCAGTCTAGATATTATTCCAGATCCAGGTCTCGTTTGATGTAAGATACTAGTTAGTTCTTTCATTTTCCTACTTGAGAGACACGCTCATGTTTTCAATTCAACATACATCTGGAAAGTCATACGTGACTCTTGTCGTCGTCTCAATGCACATCTTACGCTTTGCAGCGTGTAATACGTGCAAGTCTCATGAACTTTTTATTAAGAAGGCGCATTTATCACTATCGTGTAGGTGGATCGTGTCCGCCAGTCAAGTATTCTTTACGGAAGCAAAGAAATGTATTACTGTTGAGACACCAGGAAACATTATTAACATCAATCTATATTTTCTAAATAAATAAGATATATTCCTGCCCTATTATTTTTAAATAAGAAAAATTGATTTAGGCTCAACACGTTTATGTCTTGACGACTTATTTTTGCTTTTTGAATGAGCAAAAAAAATTTTAATCCTCTAGTGTATGGTTCAAGATCTTTGGAATATATTCATGCGCGTCTGCAAAAACGACGTCTTTTTATATGCTGGCTGCGCCTTTTGGATAAAGGTACAACCCCGAAAAATGAAATAGTTTCTATGAGCCCAAACGTATTAAGTAAAAGTTGCAGGGCAAGAAAAATCCTAATTCAAATAAATTACAGCATTAAATCTTACCAACATAATAAATTTCCCATTTTTCAAATTGTTTTAATAGAATGATAATTTGCTATATCTGCGCATCCAAACTATCCTCATTAAATTATCTTGTGGTAGATGTTAATTATTGATATGCAGATTTCTCTTTGAGTATGCAACCTTTTCCTCTCCAACACGGAGGTGGATGTCTCTTCACAAAAGGTTCAACATTGAGAACATTGTAAGCATAAACTGAACTCTCGACAATCCCAGGTTTTATATGGGCAACCCTTGTAACCCAAATTCTAGAAACCTTCATAAACCAATGCCTCATCCTTGTACAATGGACTGAAGTGAATCTACTGTAGAAAATCCCAGTTTTAGGCTAAACTTAAAATAACCCCACGTTTATCAACCCATAACTCTTGCAAGTCCCCTTTAACTGAAAGATTTTCTAATGAAATTTTTGCTTGACTCTAGTGGCTCAGAACACAATGTGGTACAATGATTGGAATTCTTGCAGCCGGACACAAATTACATCCTTGCTTTTGTTCCACCACCACTATCACCATCTTGGTGCACGTTGCACTGGGAGATGGGGAAAATTTATATCTCAGGTACCCACATTCTTCTACCTTTTTGCTGGGTGGGTGAAGTTCTGACTGGAGTCCATTGGTGTGTTCAGGGCTTCTCCCAACACTCCAAAAGTGGAAAGGTTTTTTTCTTTTTTTGGGTGAAATACAAGTGACGGGCGACGTAATAGTCCCGTGCATTCGACCATTGCGTAAATTCACTTCAGAATTGTAACTTGCAAGCGCATATTATAAAACTACTGTTGGTTGTATTCGTTTTCTGAGACTCCTTGATAATCCAGAAAGCGAGAAAAAAAAACCCAAATATAAGAAACACAAGACCTTTAATCTATCTATAAAATTATTCTGTGTATTTATTACAACACAAAAATAAAAACAATGTTTGTACTGCTCATTGATCGATAGTAACGTTTGATTGCTTGTTGTGCTCATGGTCTCCTTCGTCTTCCTACACACTATCCCTTACAACATTGCTCTACACCAGACTAGTTGCTCTAAACTATAACACAAAGCCCATAACAATATATTGTACGCTTCCTCTTTGGCTGACTTCACTTCCGCATCGATGTTTTTTTTTTCTTCTCGGGGCGTGCAAACGAGCCACCTTTTGTTCACAATATTCCGATCCTCAACTCACAACGTCTTCAATAACTTACTGCTTGGAAAGCAGTTTGCATTGTTTTATACTTTTCCACAATTTCATGCAGATTTATAGAGTCGTTATTCTAGCCTCGATATTTACATTGATATCGCCTAACTTTACTTGGATATGTGTGAACATAACGCTTGAGGAACCAGTGATCAGTTGATGATGTAAATGTCGGTCCTAAATCAACAGGACACGGGCATTGGGTAACAAGAGTATCTTTCTGAAATTTACTTTTTAAGCTGTGGGAGTGGTTTCTGGTTTATTTTACTATGTACATAAGTACATTACAAGTTACAACATTACAAGAGTAAGATGAATTCTGCATTTCTGCAAAATATTTTTAATTTCTGTTAGGATAACAAAATTGATCATGTTTTTCAGCCTAATTGCAAACCATTTAACCTAACTTCCTAATTGTTGGGATTATTGCGTAATGCGTTGTGCTAGAGCTTGCTAATTACGGATCGTACTTGATAATGCGAACACGACTCGGAACACATTGATGCCAATTCTCGCACAGCCGCATTTCAATTCGCGATTCGAATTTCAAGCGAATCCTCGTAATTCATGCGTTCGGCCCGATTTGCTGGGTGCTGCGATGGAACACTAGCACACGCTAAAGCAGATTATTAATTATTCGCGAATAATCTATCCATACATTTATTACACTCTCCACTAACAATGTTGCGCAAGTATTGACGTTTTCTATCTTTCTCCGAGATAAGCTGCCAAATGGCGCTTAGCAATTCTTCGGCATGCGAAACATCGGACGCTCGAATCTACACCAATAAAACCGGTGGTGGCATGACAATATGCATGTTTAAAACAGTTCAACTGAGGGTGAATGTATTAAATGGTGCTAACACGTGTGCAACAATTTCAATTATTCTCACTATTGCAGCGATTTCTACAATTTCCATTGTTTTGTTCAGTCACACTCTGGGGTGTGAAGAATATATCAGTTGTGGCCACAAAACGTGCATTTGCGTGTAGACAATGAAACATGACATTGTGTTAAATAATAACAAATATAGAAATTAGTTTACATTTGTGACAAGCGTTTGAACTGACTGTAAATACAAATAATCGATAACAATGATAATCTAAATTTTTGTTTTCTATTATTCTTCTTGGATTTTGGGAATTTCTAGTTGCGTTTCAAGACACCAAACTACCAAATAAAAATGAATTATGAATAATCTTTATTGGAATTCTACTTCATTAGAGGATTTCCTACAATCCAATAGCAATATTAATTAAATTAATTACGTTGACAACGAGTACGCACGCTGGAGGCGGTTATAGCACTAGTAGCAAATTGAACGCAAACGAGTCTCTCGATTTCAATTCTACACGTGTCGCTTACACTAATGTGTTACCCACTAATACCTTCTGCTAGAAATGGGAAAGCAATTAACAGAATTAGTAAGTTGCACTCAGCATCTAGATACTTTTGAGTTTTGATTTCATCAATTAGTTCAATACTCAAATAACACCTTAACTTCCAATCTCAATCAAAATCTCAAAAGCCAAATGTTTTAATTGCAATGCAAATATTCTTTAATTTTCTGGCTTTTGTTGTTTTGCAAGCTTAGTGTTGCCGTTACCGCCCCTCTTCGCTGCGGCCTACGGATTAATTAATAGCTAAGAAATTGCCAGGCGGCACTAGCTCTTGCTTCAAGAGTTGAGCATTTAATTAATCCGCTTTTCGCCTCTTTGCTCTCTCGCCGCTCGGTGATGACGATGGGGGTATGGCTGGCGGCAAAGCACCATGGGGTAGCCGGAATGTGTGCAGCATGCACATCGTGCGGTTTACGCTACAAAGATCGCGTGTGTTTCGTGCAGATGTAAGAGGATGTAACTCTGTGCTATTGAGGTGCCGGCGGCAACGGCGGCAACGACGACACCGCCATCTCTGTCGCCACACGTCGTTGCCGCAATGAGCAGTAATGGCAGCGGGAATCGCGTCATTGTCGTCACCGAACCATAATGTAATATCGTTAATAACACAGCGCGGCGCGTAGATAATGCGAGTTACGACTGCCACCCCCTTGGGCGATAACACCCATCTGCGTGCGTGTTTCCCGCCACTGATTTCACAATTTGCGAATTTACTCAGACAAACTGTGATAGAGAAGTGGTCGTAAATTCATTTGCATGTTAACGCTTACTATACGAATGCGGCGCTTAAAATAGAAACAAATTGCCGCAATGTGCAATGAGCATACCTTTCTCGCAATATTCGCCTTCGTAGTCGGGGTTGCGACACTCGCAGATTGGCCCGCTATCGGTGGAAATGCAGATGCCGCCGTGTTGGCATGGATCGCGGATTTCGCAGGCGTCGCTGCTGTTACCCTTCAACATCTGTAACGCACAAATTTATTCATCAATATTGTATCAACCAGTACAAAAATTGCTTTGTTATGAAAATATCATAAAGTACAATTAAATTTAGTTCCTGTTCATTAAACATGGATAACCTAATATTACAACAAAACTACCACCAAATAACAGCGACTTTTAATTTTATCTTACTTAATAGTTTGAGATTTTTGTTTTAAATAAATGCCAATCAAATATCAAATTAAAACTTAAAATCAAATATTCAAAAGAAATGTTTTGGTTTCAATTAATATTTGTGCTTGCCAACTTTGCACTTGCTCACTTCTAGGACCTCCTTAAGATGTAACCAATGAGGTATCAATAAAATTTTTCGAATACCATTTAATATAGGTTTCTATTATTAATAGTTTAGTAAGAATGTGTTAGGTTTAAAAAGTCGCAGAAATATAAAATAAATAAACCAGAATTCTGAAAGCAGGCATTTAAAAACTTTTACATGATGCTTACAAATTATGATTTTCAATACTGATAAACATAAAATTAAATGCAAAAATACATTCCATATTGCTTTGGGATAGTAACAACGTAAAATACCCTAGCGCATTCTCCAACCTGACCTGTTTTTCCATAAATATGATTGATGCAACTTGCTTATGCTAATATTCATTAATGTATGAGGTGGTCTTTACTTTGCTGCTTCTAATTGATGAGGTATTTTTTTGCCAGAAAACATTTTTCTACTTTTTTTCATAAATTTTACACTTTGCTCCTACTTTTGACTTCCTCACTAAACAAAGTTGAGCTATTTACTGATTGATTATATATTAAAGTGAGCATCTAATGAGCATATTTAATCATGCTGCTAATAAGTAGTTGTTTCCAGCATATGTTCTTCTTTGCCATTTTGCAATCCCAGGTATTATATGAAAGCACACAAACTAAATGTGCTTTGTCGAACAAAACACATGATTTTTTCACGTTTTGCTTTGATGCGTCTGCTGCTCCTTTCCAGGATTTTCATCATAAATGTTAGTTTTCAATTCATAAAGCATTCATTTCTATCATTTTCACGTTAAGCAAAAAAAAAATCCTGGTGTATAATGCAGTAAGAGGTAAAATAAAAGGCCGCATAATCCAACGACCGCCTCTATGGTGCATTTTATTTTCCAATGCTTTTTCGCACTTTTCACCAATTCCATAGATCTATAGTAGCTGTACGCTGTATGCCGATTTTACTGATCCTATAAAACAAACAACTGCATATCGCAAGCAAGGCAACGGATGCATTCAGTAGACACATCCTTGCCGGCGTTCTTTTCGTGAAAATGCCACCGCCACCATATAACCATATTATTAAGTTTGTGAGTAAAGTGTAAACGCGAGATTTGCATCGATTTTCATCCAGTTTGCACTATTTTCCATTGTGAGTTCTTGTGCGAATGCGCTGCTATTGGTTTCGTCGCCGTCTACCGATAAGCCCTTTATCGCTTTATTTTACTGTCTGTATTGCCGATTGCCTTGCGCGCGACCAGCAAAGGAGAACGTATTTTATGACATGCAAGGTTAGGAATGCGATTGTTAGGCAACCAACAGTGTATAATATCTTAAAGGATCTTCAAGATATATTTATTATTAGATTGCATGGGTATAAGGTTGTCAATTAAATTAGTACAAATAGAAATTAATATCATTTCCAGAGCAGGTATTATCCCTGATTTCTTATGGTGCCATTCTTTATTTAAAAATTTCCTTTTTTTTTCTATGCTTACCCAAATAAATTCTGACACAAATTAATAATTTTGTCAGATAGCTAAAAATATTGTCAAGAAGCTGAAGTAATTATTTCAAAGTTATGTAATAAATGAACCGTGCAACCTAATTTAATAATATTTCGGTTTGACGAATAAATTCCTTGAGGATTCTTGCTCACTATTAATTATTCAATATAGTAAATTTTTGTTCATTCCCACCGGATTAAAATCCATATCTGCTTTCATATCAGCTCCCTAAAAATAATCTGGTTAATTATAATTTATGAATATTTATGATAGAATTCAAAGCTCTAAAGTTAAGAACGCCTGCGGACTAACAATTTTGGATATTTCGTCGTCTCATCCCTCTATCCATTCAGTCTTTCCGAAACTCTAACCCATCCTTCTTGTGTCCTGCATCTCTTGCGTCATAATACTACTTTGTATTTAATCTGCATTGGCCCACTTCGCGTTGCCTTGTTCTGTACATATTCTTCACAAAACTCTACCTTTTAACGCCTCCGGAGCCTTTGGAAACTTTCAACGTTTTTATTTTTAGTTTTTAAACAGTTTATCATCTCTCGAAATTTAATTCCCTCAAGCGTTAATTATAGCTTTTTGTTCTCCTTTCGCCGTCCTGCCATTATGGCACTTTTTTGCTTTTATATGCAGTGGTATTTCGTTGAGTTTTTAGTCTGCTCCAATTAAAGCAAATGATTAATTAATGTTCATAAAATATTAATGTCTTTATTTTGATTTATCTTTTGTTTCAGTTCTAGTGGTTGTACGTAAAAATAAATTGGGTTTGTGTTTGTATCGGATTTAATAGTTTGTCGTTTACTGAACACTTTCAAATGTCGTTAAAATTGTAACTTTACGTTTTCACATTTAGGAGAGAATATAATGTGCATGTAGATAGAGTGGTTGTAAATCGATGTAAGACAGTTTAAGAACATTTAAGGAAACGTTTTAAGACTTAATCCGACAAAGGACTATAAAACGATTGAAGTGAGTGTTACACTTAGGAAGGAGACAAAGCAATTGACAAAAAATATCTATGAAAAATTAAGTCCATTTTTAATAAAGAAAAGTGGGCTAACAGAGTATCTATGTAATTCCAAGAAATAGATTACTTTGAGAATTAATTACTCAAAAACTACCTAAGATAACTTGTTTGCCATTTCGGGGCATAGATTGGAATCTATTTTGAAATTTACAATTTTGATAATTTTAGACAACGCAAAGTTACTAAAAAGCTACAAAATTAAAAATAAACAACTTGAGGATTTAAATTTAGTACGTCACTATTTATTATATTTGGTATTTTGTTGTTTTAGATCACAAAGTATCAATTATTTAACGTATTAAGATGAGTTAGCGTCAGTACATTTCCTCAGAGTACTCCTCAACACTTCCAAACAGTCCTCACACTTCTACGCCAAATAACTTACTATTTTAAGCTGCAAAATATTTATCTCCAACAAATAAAAAATTGACAACCTTGTGACCCCTGACTGCAAACCATATGAATCAACAGATATCAAATTAGATATACCACAGAAACAAGAGGTTAAAAAAGTGTTTAAACATTAAGCATTTGAAAGATATTTACAATTGAACATTTTTTGTTTTTTATATAATTCATTTTACAATTTCTAATTGAATAGATTGAGAGTAAATGTATTTTCTATGATTCCAACCTGAGATTATATCCTATAATAAATATACTTACAGATACCAGTTTCAAAGAATGCTAATAATCCTTATAATTCTACTTAATGCAGTATAATTGTATAGAGAAATATGATTGAATTAAATGAAATTCCAGTACCCAATGGTCACAATCTCAATTGCTTTCCTACAAGTCTTTCCAAGTGTTACTAGTCCAACTAAACAAGTGCGCTTGGTGCGTGGGCCATAATCACAGCTATATTTTATTCCGAATGCTAGCAAGTTCTTAATTAAAGGAATTAATGCTATTACCCACGCGCGAACACCCGACGAGTGTGCTTTATCGCTTTATCTCATTCCGTAAACTCTGGACTTTTTTAAAGCTTCACCAAAATTTCATTGTTTATTCTATTCAGATATGAAAGTTTTAATTGTCATTTTTGCACTTGTTTTATGAATCATTAAATTGCGCAATTATCAATTGATAATAATTGAATCAGAATAATTGTTTTATCATTAATTGGAGCACTAATTTCCGTCATAAGTTTAATGATTATAATAAAACGTGCACCTTAAGCTCTCTATTCAAACTAAACTTTGACCTATTGTGTTGAAAGTTTAGTGAGCTTTTTCTGTAACCACATCACTAACTGCCAGCAAAGAAAAGCACTTTTTCTCTGAAAAACGGTAAACCTAGAGTTTCAAGTTTTGCTCCATTTCGCTTCTTGCAGCAACGTTTCTTTGATCACTTAATTCTGCGTTGGCGTCTGGTGCAAATTGTTCCAAATCGCACTTTAACACATTTATTATCTGAGAGCATTTCTCTGTTGCTCCTTGAAAAGGCTCCATAGAAGTGAGGTTTAATATTAGTGAATTTTAATTAAAATTGAACTCAACACTCAAATGTAAATATAACTCGGTTAACAAATGAAAAATAAATCCACCTAATTAAATTGTATTGATTATAACTCATTCAGTAATTGATACTATACTAGTATCTATTTATTAATTTTACGCAATTTTATCTGCAACGACAATAAATTAATGTTTTCAAGTGTTTCAAGCCGGATTTGAATTTAAGCAAGCAAGTACTCCACATTCTTTTCGTAGCATGATCACTGGAAGCTTGCTGAGTTAATATTTACTTGTCCTAAAAAACAAAAAGAAGAAGAAACAGAAGAAGAAGACGATGTGCATGTTGTGCTCAATCTTATCCACATTCTAATCCGCATTCCGCACTTCATTGAAATACACGAATCAAGCACGTGCATGATATTCCTTGAATGTGGAGTATTCAAGGAATATCAAGACATCCAAGATGGTTTGGGCTTTACGGGAGAGATTTATTTAACATGGGTAAACCTATCAACGAAGGAGGAATGTGAGGAAAGTCGTTGCGTTCTTTTACAAATGAGGTACTTAGGTTTTGAAGAAGATATACAATTACAACGAGAGAAATAAAATCCAGGCAAAGACAATTTATTATGGGGATTTAGCGTTGAATAGAAAGGGATTATATGCTTAACAAAAATTATTTGTAAGAATTAACAACTATTGCATTTGTGCTGTGCGACTAGATAAAACCAGAGAATTTTTATTCGAAAAATTTGGACATTTGAAGAAAACAAAATCAACTTTAAATCAAGTTTGATATCTTTAGGTGTTGATCTTGGTTACCAATAATTGATATTCATTGTGTTTGGGTATGTTTATTTTGTCAATTAAATATTTAATAATAATGTTTTTGGTATTTTGCCTGCTTTAATATTTAAATTAATGGTTTTGTTGAAAGCTTCTACCTGTAAACTAGATGTGAGAAAATCAAAAAAAAAAAATAGTTTTACAATGCATATTTAAGCATAATAAAACCAAAAATAAATTTAAAAAAAACAAGATGTTAAAAACGTTAACATCAAATATTCAAAGTGTCAAAGTAAACTTCCCTCAATACAATAAATTGTCTCTATTTAGATAGCATTCAGCTAAAACTATTGTTCGTGGCTGCAAGTTAAAAGTCTCGGCACGAAAAGAAGTGACAAAACTCATTAATTTAAAGAGAAATATCTAAGCAGTAAGCCAAAAAAAGAGTTCTGCTTGTACATTATATATGTACAATCACAATGTCAATCACAATTGCACAATCACATTTAATGTGATTTGGTACTTCATACTTTTGTAAGTCATATTGCACCTTAATTAGACCAATGAACATTCGCTTTAAATGTGTCAACTTTATAATTAGGTTGCATATAAAACACGAATGTTTGTTTTTGCTTTTGAATTATTTTGAATGAATAATTGAGAAAAAAAAAGTCTACAGAAATTATTTATTTAATTTAATATTATTTATTTTAGTCATGAATTAGTAGTTAAAATGCAAATCAAGTGAAATTTATATTTATTGCATTACAATTGATAACAGCAAGCAAATTATCCCCATGGGTACAAATTTTATATGATTTTATTATTTAGCCCGCAAGCATTTTGTTGCTTCTGCAAACTGATTTATAGCCAACCAATAACAATTTTGCTTGCTATAAATGAGTACAAATAGAAAACAATTATTTTCATCGTTATTCATTTCTGTCGTGTATTTGTCCGTCTCGGAACATTCAATCGCAACAAATTGAAAATCAATAGCCATATTTTTTACTCCATTCAGCGTGCATGCGTGGAAGAATGCCGTTTCCGACTATTATTGTTTGCCTAGCGTTGACCTGTTCACATCGACGAAGGCTTGCAACATGGAAAAAGTACACATGTTGATGTATCGTCATTTGCATTCAGATTTGCACGTCCGCGTTATTTATTTATTACAGCGTTTATAAGCCCGGCGCATCCACATGCGGTGCGAATATCGGTGCGTGCTTTTGATTGGAATTATGAAAGATATTAACCTAGCATATGCTTGCGTGACATGCTTTATTAGATTTGGCTGCAATTGTGTTACATTCATTCGATTTTATTTTTACCTAGTCCACTTTATATCGTGGAACTATCATAGAAATTTACAAAGAAAAATCTAAATCAATCATTTTATTGCCAAACAATTATTTGTATAATTCCAAATTAATTGACAACTTGGAAGAATTAAATTAGGCAATATGTTAACTGGAGCATGTAACATTTATAAGATTGCATTTAAAAATTAAACAGCTTCAAACAAAAAAAATCTAAAAATGAGAACATGATTGGTTTTATCCAGTAATTTTGATTTATTTTGTTTCCCTAGCGGATGTAAATTAAAACATAAGTATTTGTTAACTTAAGACATCTTAAACTTTGTCCAATGTAAGTACCGTAAATGATCAAACAATAATTGCAAACTTTAAGCATCTTCTTGCACGTATTTCAGGTCTTTGTGTGCACTGTTTGTGCTCAACAATTTCGCTGGTGAATTTGCGCTATTAAAATGCCGGCGATGCTTCTTGTGGTTTATGGCGTTGGTGTATGAGTGGCCAAAGTTAGTTCATAGGTAAATGTAAAGCGTGTGCAAATTTCGGCGCATTGCTGGAATCGCATTTTCGTTTTCAAACTTTACGATCAAGAAAAAGGCGCACGGTTTCATCAAAGAAGTACTCTAAAACTGTTCGGGAAAGATACGAGAAAAGCAAGTTGAATTACGTAACTTTTTCAATATACATATAAATTTTTGACAAAATGCAGAAACAAGACTTGGTCCATCAAAAATGACAATATGAACTATCCAACATTTATGGTCTTAGATAAAAGACAAACACTAACTAAAAAGGTCACAAACTTGTTTTGTCTTAACCTCGCTTAGAATAAATAAAAGTTGTTAATTTATTTTTCCAACAACCTATCATATATATTAATACTGTTCTGGTCATGTACGTGTAATAATTCCATATTACAACGTTGCTTTCCACTTCTCGCTATGCTTATGGCCACGCGAGGTGCAATCATTGCCCGTCTCATCTTGCCCCGCATTTGCGCACCTGAGGGCTGCCAGGGTGGTGGTCGACATTAACTCATGCAAAAACGACGCCGGCTAATATCCGTTTTGGGTTGATGAAGAGAAGCGGGACGGCTTTTAAGTGCCTTGCCTGCCGCCTCCTCTATCTGGCTTACATTTAGGAAAAGCCCTTTTACACACGGGGCCATGTTCAAAAGTCAGATAAAAAGTCGAGCCGTAAATTTTTGATTAGCCTATGTGCACTAGTCCGTGAGTTTTTGGTACTCATATTCACGTTTAGGTCAACTTGGGCAAGAAGGGAAATTTTGTTGGAATTTTGGTGTGAGGAAAAAAATCTGTTGTAAAATTTTGTAACGTGTTGTTGCAATTTACATTTTTATGTGACAGAATGGATAAATTCTGTGCACATAAAAAAAAGTATATTTGTCAAGCATACGAAGTTAACTTTTCCAAGGAGTTTAAAAGATTAGATTGAGAGAAATAACCTAAGACGGTTACATATTAATTCTAGCGTGTTCAAATAATACAAGGACATATTTGGACACTTTTTGTCAAGAGTTTAATATTGCGATGAGATTTGCTCAATGAGATGGAAACATCAAAGAAATTTGAACCACTTCAAAAGTTTACTAAAGAAATGACAATTTTCAAACAAAAAACAATTTTCTATAAAATATATTATTATTAAATTTAGAAACAACTTTTTTAAGGCAGGTTAGTTACAATTAACTAGTTACGATCATGACAGCAACAGCAGCAACTCTCATTTCAACCATCCAAGTATTACCAATCATTGTATCACATGCATAATCATGTTCTATAATATAAAGAAATGACTAGACTATTTGAAAAAAGTTCCTCCATCATTATGCTTGTTTTCTGGCAATCAACCATCAACTGTCATACAAATCGTGATTTATTAGGCTGCCGCAAAAAAACCTCCTACCCTCGTCCTTGTCTTTATGAAAATCTACACGCGCTATTCATTCTAGCACGTCCAAAAATCAAAAGCACCCGTGTTTCGCAATGATTAATTACCAAAAATCCTTATTTAAAATGACTGCGTGCGCGTGTCCCGCATCGACACCGATGGTTAACCTATTCCCGACGCGCCAGCATCTGCCGCCACTAGAAAGGTGGTTTAAATAAATAAAACAGGAGCTAACAAAAGCTGTAACAAACGCCAGCAACAAATAATTACCCGCAGCATCCAAGCACTAGTGAGGAAGGACCAAACGCAAAAGGGTAGGACGGATAAGCAAATGCGATGTGAATGCAAGCTGCCCTGTACGCACAGACAATGCAACTGGGAAGACTAATTGCATATTAGTTTCGCGCGCAATTTATTTAACTAAGGGAATTGAAATCCAGCAAATTGTAAAACATTGAACGTCACAAGGAAACTCAGGTGGTAGCAAAGAATACAATTTATTTTGTTAAGCTGGAGCCTGATGTGTTTTGACGTTGGCATACAATTTGTTACCTCCTGGAAAATACGCCAAACTTTCAGTAAATGAAAACCATTCGTTGGGTAATTTATAGCCATGTTGAATTATTACAGGTGTTGGATCGGTTGACAGTGTTTCCATTTTCTATACCACAACAATAAACTTCTCCTGCCGCACGCTTTGGAAAATTCACTCACATTCATGACTTCATCTCTCGCAAAATGGGAGCAAATTTATTCCAAGCTAGCATTCGTTGCATTTCTTACAATTTCAACGAGTTGCTTGAAATAAATAAAGATGTTTTCAATTACGAATATAAATTTCGTTGCATATCGCTCGCACATCGAACTCCAACTGCTTTTGGCCTGCATGCTGTAAGCGCGCAATTTATGTTGCACATTGGAGGCGGCGGAGGCAGCGATGCTTGGCCGGTTTACAGGGCGCACAACATTTGCACGTAATTCAATAAATATCCGATCGACCAGGCGGCGGCATGAGCCGGACGGCGCGCATTTTTCGCTCGGCGTGCTTGAAAATGGCCGACAACAGAGAATTTATTCAATTTTCGCGCCATCCACAATTTTCCAGTATGTACCGCATTTCACAACGTTCTGTCCATGCATTTGCCAACCGTTTACGACAAGCCGACGCAAATTATTCATGTGTGACCAGAAATGCATTTATAAATAACACAATAATTCATTATTTATCTGCATTGGAATTTGTAACGTTGTTAATGTGTTATAAATTGTTTTTCCGGCCAAAAATTATTGGAGAATTTCAATACTATTTCAAGCGAATAAATTGGAATATTATCTAATTAGTACTGAAATATGTTGATATAAAACAGCATGGAATGTCCATTAAATTTGGTTATGAGTTGTGTTTGGTTGATTTTATCGTTTATGTTTTCCAAGTATTTTCACATTTTTTCCCAAAAATTACGGTACGTTTTCTAATAATCTAGAAAATTATTCAATAGACTGAAAACCTCGAATGGAATGCTTTCACAAAAATTACGAAACTTTTGATGGAATTTGCATAACCTAAAAATCATATAAATAATTATTTAATTTTGGAAACCTAACGATATTTCTCCCACCACAATAATCAAATAAACGCCATCATCGTTACACTAGAACCTTTCTATTCGTAAAGATGTGCTCAAAAAGTAAAATATTTATTATCTACAATTTCCTTTTTAGTACCAACACTCCTTTCACAGTTTCCAGATAGCGTCTGTGTTTTCTCGCCCTCATTTCTCGCTTATTCTTCTTCGGACATTTTTATGGATGTTGGTCAGCAATACGCATAACGCCGGCTCTCAAGTAAAAAGCAATAGCTGTCTTTGCGCAGATGGAAAATTAAGTTTGCAAAGGACAGCAATAGCTCATTCTCCTACCACGAACCCACAATCAGTTTGATTCCTATTATTATGATTCTCGGCGCGACGTGAACGGCGCGTTATTGCCACGGCAAGTGGAGGCGGTTGCGCTGGAACGTCAAGAATATATGGTTGCGCGTTACGGGCACCACGTCCTTGACACCGTTCCTCTCGCCGTGAAATTCCTTTCCATCTGACCTGAGCGTCTGAAAATATCTCCCGACCTGTATCCACGCCGCCGGGAAAACTGAAAATCAATGCATCCTTGAACATTAACCACTTCTTGCATACGCATTAAAGCAAACAAATAATTTATCACCAGCAGAAGCAGTCGGAAGAGATGATGGTGTGTGACATTATGACTTGACAGTTTCCGTTGCGTAATTAGGTGCCTCGCTCATGCAATGTATTTAGAGCAGATTTAAATTAAAATTGAAACTTAGGTTTAACACACATTAATAATTCGATGAAAATTGTGCGATAATTCGGCGACTAAAAATAACGCGTCTTTAATGTTTTAAGGCATCCGACTGGCGGTGGTGGCGGCACAACTGTGAACTATAAGTGGTGGCCGTGACTTTTCTACCAGAATCCGATCCGTAGTTTGGTTCTTGACCATTTGCCAGGCACAATCTTCAGTATGTTTCTTAACAAAGAAATGAAATAAATTGGTAATTAAATTGTGGCAAACTAAAAAGTTATTATTATTCAAAATAAATTTTATTTAAAATAATTATAATAATTTAACATAATGAACCAGTGTATATGCATTTAGCCTGCAACATTCAAATATAATATGTAAATTAAATTTATTCCAAATTGTATTTTACTTTTAAAAATATCCAGTTGCATTGCTGCAAGAATGCAACCATTCTATTATTAATTAAAGGACATATATTTTTCATACACAAAGTGTATTAATCTAGTTTGCATATTCTGAAATGAAAATAATTAAATCTGTAATATTTACTGAGTTATCGGACCTCAAAGCTAGACCAAAAGTAATTTAAAAGATGCAAATGCATTTATTATACTTGAAAATAAAAATGAGATTACTCTTCAACCACAAATGGCATTGGAGTTTTGTAAAAAGTACCAGAGAGTTAATTACATCTAGATTAATTTAATGCAATGCATTATATATAATTTGTTTAACATAACGTGCACACTTGTTATTAAACTCTTGCACCAGTAAAACGACAGCGTCATTCACACTCTGAATATATTTGCTTTAATTAAATCGTGATTTTACTTCTATCAAACGCAAAATATTAATAGATTAATGTGAGTAGAACTAATGAATGAATTAATGCATAAAAAATTAGCACTCTATTACATATTAAATATAATATCCAATTGCAATGAGCTAATATAATTTCTTGAAAAGCCACCATTCTTTGCGCATTATGCAAATTATACATTTTATTAAGCTTTTCTTTTCCTTTCAAAATGTGATATTTTTAACATATCAATCTATAGTTATTATGAAAATTAACTTTATGCTCAAACACAAATTTGAATAAACGCACTGCATTCATAATTAGAAAGGCTTTGCACAAAACAATTAATTATCAGATTGTTATTTCACGCACCTCTAAACACTAATCACATCCTTGATGGATAATTATTTCGCAGCATACAAACCATCGTGCAAACAATCAAACCCTTAATGACCTGCCTACGCCACTCTTTTCTAACAATGACGGTCATATCATGTCATTTAGGACAAATGACTAACGAGTGAGTGCCGATGGTTGCCTATATGTCAAAAGAAATCGCTGGAATTGAGTAGATTACTTGAATCCAATTGCCTAGAGGGTAACTAGATGCACTGAAATTTGTTACAACATCCAGACATCTATAAATGAATTTAATAAAAATTGATATATTTTAATTGTAAGCAAATCAATTGCGAAGCATTTTATATGCATATCAATGCATCAGAATTAATTTTAATTATGCATTGTTGTTGGCATTGAGTAGGCCGTAATGTGTTGATAACAATACTGTTGTAGGGTAATTTATTTATTGGTTATATGAGCATGGTTATTATTCGGAGCGGTTATTAGCCGCCAAACGCTCGATGACGTTGCCATGGCTGCACTGTCCACCGTGTACACCATCGTTGATTACATTTACGAGTATGCGACGTAATATTGTATTGTAAACGCGTGGTGGTGGCGGTAGCGGCGTAGGCGTACGGCAGGCGGCAGTCGCCACTGGTTTCCAGCGCATCGTAAGTCGTCGAATGCTCTAACATAGTACATCACAACGGCGCGACTCTGTTGGCGGCGCTCAAATCGCTTTTTGCCGTCTGCCACCGCCGCCGCCACCGCTGCCGTACGCCAGACGAGATCAATATGCGGGCGCGCAAACGCGCAAGACCGCGGAAATTTCGACGTTCGACGAGTTTTGGCGGTTTGCCGCCGCCGACCTGCCATACCGGTGAAATATGCTGGCAATGTTACCATTCCATCATCGACTCAAATACTTAATTTTACATTTATACTTTAAAATTTCAATGGATTCCAACGAATGTAGAATGATGTTTGCTTTAGAGTTGTTTTGTATGCCGCGAGCAAACGTCATTATTATGTTTGTATTTTCAGCGATGCATTAACGCTGGTTACAGTGGAACGACGCAAAGCCGATTTCTAAGGGTTCACCAGTAGAATTAAATAAAGGAAAAGTGCAGCGCTACTCTGGTATATTAAAAGTTTATTAAAAACGCGCCGCCTGCGCCCCCGTCCCTGGGCGAAATGCAATAATATGCATGACATTCCTCCGCTTATTACGAGAGTCTCTGCATTTTTGCGCTTATTCCGCTTCGTTTCGTAATGTTTGTAGTTAGCTTTGGACGTGGGCTTATGCTTAGACAGGAAGTGTGGAAAAAACATTCATAAAAACCAACATGGAAGAATTTAATTTCAAATCCGATGATGTTTTAAGATAAACTCAACATACAATGTTCAAATTAGTACCAGATATTTCAACAATTTCATAAATATCTACAGCGTTTTCAATTACATTCAAATCCCTACAATTACCCATAAAATCTAAACACTGCGCTTTTCCGTTTAGTCAACATGGAATTACTTCCGTTATGTCAGTCGGATAGAAAATGAAATAGCAAACAAGAGTGAACACAATTAAATAGAAAATGACGAGAAAACGCAAGACGTCTGTGCACAGCAAACAGTGCAAGTGACAACACAATAATTGCTTCGGCGAAAAGAGGAAATGAACACGAACCACAAAAAGCCGTCCTCTCACGTTCGTAATGAATTCTTCCAATTTAAGATTTCAATTACCACTTACAATTATGCTACTCACCAGCGCAACTAGCTCAAGTAGGAGAATTGAAGGAGCAGCAGAAGAAGCAAATAACATCTTTGCAAAATAAGAATATGTACAAACAAATAGATGTAAGATGTTAGATGCGGGTAGAAATTAGGAAATTGCCAAGAAACAGAGCGACGAACTGTAAAAACTTCCGCAAACTACACTAGGCGCACAAGAAACGCTTCTAAGAATAAGAACGCGCTTGAGATGCAAATCTAGATAGGAGGGCACGAGAAACTCTGGCCAAAACCGGAAAATGTCCCAAACATGCACAAGGAAGTGTTGCTTGCGGAAATGGAAATATAGGTGAAGTACGTACTACCGCAGGCAAACGCGACGAGTGGGCGGCACTCAAGTCATGTCATCCGCACCCAACATAACCAAAAGTCAACATGCTCGTGACTTCAGACAGTTGCTGCAGTTGAAAACAATTCCTTTGTTTCGCACACAGCAATAATGTTTACCTTTACTTGCCACCAGCTTTGTTACGAGCGCGCAGCTTTGAAGAAAATTGCAAAATCTCGGTACTTACGTATACACCTAGTGTGTGCATGTGTGTAAGAGATATACATATTGTGCAAACATTGAGTTTATTCCGCCGCTTGTGGGAATAAACAGTGGGAAACTCACCTGTAACAAGAAAGTACAATTTAGTTAGGATATGGTTATCGTTTGAGGGAGTGCACATAACACGAATAGGTCCATCCCAATCCGTATACAAGCGTGCCGTTGATTTCCGCCTGTGCGTAGAGAAAGGGTTAGCGAGTGGAGTGCTTAGCTAGCAGCTGTGACTTAGGCCGAAGAGTATAGCATGAGAGTAGATTTACGTGAATTGATATTATCAAATTCGTTTCACTTGAATATTGATGCTGCATTGGTAGGGTCAGTTTATAGTGGTACAAGGTACAAGTAGGAGGTGAAGTAAGTTATGTTGAAACAGTTTTGGTATAGGAGGTGGTATTCGAAAAGATAAGTGGTATCCGTTACAGTAACATTATAACAGATTGGTTGCTGTGATACATCTTGTATCTAGTTTTTAAACACCATTGTCATCTTAAATTACATTTCTATTTTCTCCATGTTTGGGTCTAAAATCAATCATTTTGATACGTGTCTAATGCCAAGGCAGGCAAGGCCAAATGTTCTTGACAATTTGAAAAATACACTTTGCGAGCTGTTAACTGTACCCTCCTCCCTTCTTCAACATAAATATACCGCATGAAATAGCTTAATTCGAGAGAGTAACGACTAGGTTTTCTTTTCGATTACTATCCTATGTGTAATGCTGGTCTGGCATTGACAGCTTCATGAGTATATTCAATAGTGCCTTATATTTCAGAATCTGTACCAAAAATTCGAATAGACGTTTGGAAATTGCTACTTAAATCTATAAGTCTATAAACTATTTAATACAGAAAAAGGTTATCCAAATATTATGTGGACAAGATGTAAAAGTGTTGATTTAGACTAGAAAATAAACTTTCTCAAAACTGGTCTCAGAATTCTTCCAGGAATATTCATGGAATTTCCCGAAACGGCAATTTAATGCTCGGAAGGCCTACACCATAGACTGTGTCCTCAGTGATGTCTTATATGCTCAAAGGCACAAGGATAGTGATCATAATCTTTACTGAAGGAGTTCACAGCGACTGACAATGTGAAGTATTGAGTCTGACCTGGACACCCGACCGACCAACCTTGAATTGGTCAATAAGTCAATATTTTTCATTTCCGGATAGAACGGATACTTAAGAAAAAGTTAGCGTACTCAGTAATATCTTAAGATGATATGTTATTATAACATTCTGAGTGTTGTAAATTTATTTAATTTATGACCCAGGTATCATAATCAAAGTGAAATTTCACAAAGAAAATTATTAAATTTGGGGGGAAATTAAAAAAATATTTAAATATACATTTTATAAAGGATATTACTCTTTTGGTGTAACTAACAATGTAAAAAATTAATTTCTTTCAATCTAAAATGATAGAAGTAAACATAATAAATGTGAGTAAAAATTGATTAGAAATTGAAAGATAATTGAACTACTTGGTAGGACACCAAATAAATATTTCTGCAATATTACATAGTTTCTGTATTATTATTATTTTAATGATTACTATATTATATAAATAATAATAATATAATATACCAAATTCTTGTTGCAAGATGTTTACCAAAATTCCAATTATTAGAAATCTTGTAGTTGATAATAAAACATTAATTTTCAATCACTTTTACTATGAATAAATTAGTTTGTGTAAATTGAAATATAAACCAATATATTTCCCCATCAAATTCATGAATTATACAAAAAAAATATTTTTGAATGGCGTAATTTAAATTTATCTACAACTCTATTCTAATGCCACATGTCATACAATAATTTCTAAACAGCTAAGATTTTGCTTTGTAAAACCCGAGCATTTTTCAACATTTAATCTCAATTCTTCTATTCTTCTACATATAATTTACGAATTTATTCATTCTTGTTTTCTCATTTTGTGTGACGGACTGTTTTGCATTTATTTAAACTTTCTGTCGTAGAAATATAAAACAAAGCAAATTTATTCCTGTTGCACATGAGGTAAAGTAACCAACCTTAGAAAACTAAACCTTGTTTATATTGATTGACAAGGAAACATCGCAACGGTTTCAATCAAATTATCAGAGTTTACAACAACCCATTGCGGAATTTCCATCAATTGTAAAGCATCACCAATGACACTATACCGAACGGGAAATGTGCTAACAAGCAGGTGATAAAACCGTAAGCGCGACCAGAGGATTCTTTATGTTTCTTGTTGCATTGGTCGTAGCAAAATAAAACTGATTTTTTTATAATACAAAAGGATTTACAAATTGTCAAGTTGTTATTGTTGTGGACTTTAGAAAGACAATAAATACTGTAACGAATGGTTGGGGATGTTTTTAAGACCTTCAAGGTAACTTTGTTGAAACATCAAAAGGGAACGAGCAAACGGCAAATGATTCCAATAACAACAAACATCTTTCGATAAGCTTCCTTGACGATTTTATGCTATGGGAAATTGGTAACAATGCACATTTTTTTCAAGCTGGCGTTGATCCACTCCAATAACAATTAGACACATTGCACCCTTTGCGTTATGCAAACTAGCTGTTTTTGCTAGTAGTAAAGAGCCTTAGAAAAATTAAGTCCACAGGGGAATCCGACGCGCAATGAGAAAGAAAACGCCAGGATTACATTACGTTGGAGGAGCGGCGCCGGATGCCTGGGATTAAAAGGACAACGACATTCCGGTCGGCGTACGACAAGTCAAGACGTGACAGGACTACGACGCAACGTCGCCGGCAATAAATTAATAATAATAAAGCAATTTTCCATGTTGCGTTTTACAATTTCTCCGCGAGATTAAAAAGCTGTGGCCACGAGGAGGCGCAAACATGCGAAAATAAAGCACACGTATCAAGATGACGATGGCGTTATATCCGATTACAAAATGGGCCATAATCACAACGAATATAGAAAGCACATACAGGATGTACCACATAGTTTGTTACATATTACAAAAAATGAATGCAATTATTACGTTTCAAAGACAAAGCAATAGAAACA
>JAODGC010000006.1:1811517-1824478 GCA_027574925.1 Ecitoglossa quadriceps
AATCAATCGACAAAGTTGATGTGATTGGAAGTATCTCCAATATGGATTGTACAACACTGAAAATGTTGACGATGATTTTGATTGACTATGATTGGATGTTGCACATTTTTACATCAATGCTGCACTTTTATTGTGAGGTAAATATATAAAGTTTCAATGTTCTTTTTGATGTTTTCATGCTTTCCATGCGATTGTAGTAGAAGTTATTTCGAGTTTTCCAACTTAGGACTTACGAGTTTGCCGGAGAACGAAAACGTTTAACTGAGAAGGACACTTTATCAACGTCAATTCAACATTGCGGTGTTATTAAAATCGATTGCGAAGTCGAAGAAGTAGCCACATCCAGCGGCTTTCAGTTTGATCGAATAGCAGACCCGGAAAAAATAGCCTATCAAGTATTATGGCATTGAGAATTTGATTATAGCATAGAAAATATTACGTGATAACAAAACATTTTTTCGACCTTCGTAATTTACGTCCTTATGTAATTATTTATTAAATACGATGAATAATGCTGACCTTCAGGCTTAGAAGTAAAAAGCAAAAAACAGGAGAAAACAATTTGGGAAACTGAAAATATCTTAGATGTTTGACCTGTTCCAAATAGAAATTCCCGTAAATATAGAAACAGGAATTTTAAAATTTAGTCATTTAGATAGTTATAGAGTACCCATTTACTCTATTATGAAAACATATCACCCGTTTCCAGTTCATCGGTCTTTCACAGATGGCACAAACTACGACCTCTACAGTTGAATATAAAAGCTTTTATTTTATATTTTTATACAATTCTAGTATTCGTTCCTGAAACGCTAAGATTCCTATACTTTCAGACGAAATGTGACAATATGTTTAATTACATACCTCTAGGTGGGTTTCAACGTAATTTTTGAAAAAATATACAATTAATTACTCAATTCAGAAATATCGAGTTGTGAAAGTAAATTTCTTTTCCTTGTATGGCTTTAATCTTGTGATTTCGGATTCTTAAGGACGCAGAATATACTAGGATGTTGAGAAAAGATGCAGTAGAGAATACCTTCTAGTAGATTCTGTGTTCCTGGTAGAAAAAATCCAAATTTAATGTTTTGTTAAAACACTTAAAGCAAAAATAATCTGACGTTTTCTACTACAAACACAAAATACTAGTTTTGTGTTTTGGTATTAGAGATAAAAGAATCGTACAAGAAAATTTGTAAGTCAAAAAAATTGCATCAGTTAGTTTCCAATTAACAAATATGTTTTTCTAGTTTTCATTAAAAATTAATTTATACTTACATTGACACCACTGCACACAAGTAAACTTAAATTTTAATTCCAGGGTTATATTGCCTTCACAATTCTAAATCACAACTTTATGAACTTGTTCTTACCCAATTATATCGCAAAGTAAACCAACCATTTGATACTTACCTTATAAATATATAAGCAAGATGAAATGTGCATCTAAAAACACTTACAGATAAGCGCACACTCTAACATTTTATCAAGAATTATTAATAAGAGTATAATTCGATGAAAGTGTTATCATAAAACTTATTAACATCAAAGTTTACCTCCGTTTTTCATAAAATAAAACGCTGTTAGAAAAATCCGCTTTTAAGCCCTAATAAATTACATTCCACAGTTTTGCGTCGTCATAAAACAGTAGAGCATGTTTTTACACTTTCCCACTGGCAATAAATTACATTTAAATGTAGATTAATGTAAAATATTATTCCACCAAAATGAGATTTTCTCCCTTTTTTAATTTAAGCTTTAATTTGCCTTTATCGTGAATTTCATCATTGACGAAATTCGACTCAATATTCCTGGGTTGATATAAATTCCCCAGTGACCACAAAAACGCTTCTTGTCTCAACTGTGCACTTACAGCAATTTTCTTCATTCGTTTCAATCCCCCTTTATGACATTTTGCCAAATTCTCTCTTTTTATCCCACCTATAACTTGCGCATTTCTTTTTTCTAGTGATTGGAATTCGTACATTTATTTCTTTTCCCATATCCTTCGTTGGGATGAAAACGACTTAAATTGCCAGCACAAGGGAAAAACATCCACCTCTACAACTCGAGTGGTGACCCAACTTAATTACAATAGACGAAGGATTGCTTTTGGGTTTTGGGTAAATAAGTTTAACAATCAAAATTAGAAACAACGCTAGAGAAAGCAATCAAACAAAAAGATGGGAAATTGCCTCCAAACCAGAAGCACAATATGTTTTTGTTCATTTAAAATGAGTATAAATCTTCAATCGCCGGTTTAATCCCAATAAATTTCCAACTTGTTCGCTTTGTCGCATTCGAGCAATTCATTGTGTCATCAATTTAATTTAGAGACGCTTTGCTACGAACCAGTGGGAGATGAGAACAACGCGAGCGCAAACAGCATGAAATTGATTTTAGATAAACAGAAAGATATAATAAAATGGAAGGTGATAAATAACGTAATAATTTTGGATTAGAGTCAATAAATATTTGAAATATACTCCCATTTAAAACTATTCGAGCTGACGCATGGTGCCCAAAAACAATGTGCACATCTCGTAGGCGACAAGATGGCAGGATGCATAAATATTGAACTGCGGGGATTGCCCGCCGCCTTCAACTATGTTCGTATTCGTGTCACGAATCACACCCGCGCACGTTGAACATGAACACGTACATCATGCGCGTGAGATAAAGCTGAAGATGAGTTTAAGCACAAATCGCTCAGGATCAGCAGTGTCAGCGGAAGTCTAAGCCCCTTTTCGTTAAAGTACCATGCTACAAGGAAATCCAGAGAAATAAATAACTTTAATAAAAGAACACAAAATAGTGAACTACTCTTCTATGGTGCCTACCTCAACGCATAGGAGGCTTGTAGGCAGTTTAATCCATTCCCATTCATGCCAACCCGTCATGCCATCTTCCTCTAACCTGATGTTGTTTCTCATGTAGTTCCCAGAGTGTTGTGAATGCAGGAGGAGATTAGAAGATATTTCGTGGAATAGATCTATCTTGCTCTGTGTTCTAGAAAGGTGTGCGAGGGGGATGAATTTAAGAGCAAAAGGAAGTCAAAAGAAGAGAGAATAGTGGTGGCAGAGGGAACGGTGGTGGCGTCCGGCTCGATGAACGAAATGGTCGGGTCGGTCGGGAGCACCGGCGAGCGTTCACCGCGTGGCTTTCAGTCGACGTCGCGCCTCCGCGTGTTCACCGCACAGTCGCCGCCGCCTCCGACGCCTCCTTTGCGAGCGTGTGTGAGTGATATCGTTTACCGCGAAGACATGTTCACGTTGTGTATGTCGCGGGGACCGCCGCATCGAGACTCAAATAATTGTAGTAAGTAGAGAGAACAAAAATGGAAACATACGCTGACTTATCTAACGAATCCTTTGTATACTTATATTTTAACAAGTAAAAGATATATTCATTTTTGGTAATACATAGACTGTGATATTTATCATCAAAACAATTTTATTTAACTTTTTAGTTCACAAACTTGCTCTCTAAGTTAATGTTTTTTTTGCATATTGTTTTTATTATCATGCAATGCATTTTTGTTGAGATGTGGGGCAGGAGCCACCCCCGGTGCATGCCGCTTGCAGCTCGATGCGCATGACGCATCCCGCGTGCAAGTCAACCACCTGGCGACCTGCATTTCGGGCCACCGCACCATAATATGAAACCACCCGCCGTGAAATATTGCATACATTCTAAAAAAAAAACACCTTGTTGAACAATGTTGTAAACTGTACCTACTAGAAACTAAATGAGATAAATATCATAACAACTAGGCATTACAGTCTCAGACTCTTCTACTTTGCAAAACATTACATTAGAAAAGAATTAAATACTCGCACAGAAACTAAGTAAGCTCACATTTTGTGGCCTTATTATGTAGATCATATAAATTTGAATCATTCATGAAGTTGTATACATCGCCTGCGCTCTTTTTATAATTTAGTATGCAGAATTAAGTCTCAAGTTGCGATCAGAAGAGAAGCTGAATATAGCAGTGATGTGAGTTGTAGATAATTCAGTAGATGAACGTTACACGGCTGGATTTTAGAATATCTCTAGTGATAATTTTGTTGGAACGTCCCGAGGGAAAATCGATATTGTTTCAATTTCATCTACTTGACTGCTTTCCTGGACGCAATTCTCAACTCAACTATGAATCTGTTATCTTTATAATTGATAGATACAAGACAATATACATGAAGATAAAGTAGGCATGTAATTGAAATGATAAACTATAAATAAATTTACGTGTTGGTAAGAGTGTCGGAGATACACAAATAAATGCTATAAGATTTAGAAGCAAAGAGGTGTAGTTTTCCAGTTGCAAACGTATAAAGATCATTGTTTGTTGATCAAAAGTGCATATTCTCTTATAAAGTTTCTTTACCCTGAGAGCTGACATTTCATAGATTATTTAATACAAACGACTTTCTTCTAGAAGCGACTATGGTGGATAAAGTTTTTAAGATATAGTTTAAAAACAATTCTGTATGTCTATTCCTGGTAGAACATTAGTGAATGAAATTCACTTTCTCTAGGAAATTTCCCGCGCAATTCGTGGAACTCTTTGTTCTCAGTTTATATTCAACTCCTATCTCAACAACTGGAAAACTCCACGCCCAAAGGCAGCGCATTTGAAAACGTGTGGGATTAACAAGGGTCGCGCTTCGTTACCAAAGCATCCGATACAATTCTAAAGCAATGTAAATACATTGTGAACAATTAAGCTTAATTTTAGTTGGAGTTGGAAGTTATGTACATGAGTTGATTATTGATTATTTAATGTATGAAAATTATATTCTGGCTGAAGATAATAATAGTCATCCATTTCAAATTTGCGGTTAACATACAACAGAACTTCTATATGGTTGCTATGCTATTTTAATATGATATTTAATTCTCTGTTTATGTATGACATACTAAATTACAATAATATTATGGCTTTATAAAGCTGTTTACAACGTAAAGTTGTATGCAGTTGGAACCCACAACCTAACCATGTTCGACGGCTCGACACAATATTAATTTCAAAGTGTCATTACGGTATTAGATGATAGGGCAAGATTAATTTATGACTTAATTAAATTTTAAATGGGCTCTTATACATATGTAAAGAGTGCCAGTTTTAAATATAAGAAGATGTTGCAACTTTTCTTGTCTGAAAAGTTACACGATTAGATAAGACCTAAAGTTTTAGAATGTTACATCAAATATTCAATGGATTTTTTTCGCTTATTTAATAACTATACAGTTGTAGTTAAACAAATAATAAAATTAGGTATTTAATTTGTGAAGAATAAATCAATTAATTAAGATTTTTCTTCTTAATTGGTTCTTCAGTAATTTGTACTTCAACGTATGTGTCCCAAGGCAGTCTGTCTGTCTCAGACCTACATTTGTAGTCCCAACACTCAAGTAAGTGGTAAAAATTTACTAGAGCAACCACTCTCACTGATGTCAGGAAAGCCACTTTAAGCTAGTCTCGACTGTTTTTCTTTTTTTTTGTGGGCCAGGTTTAGAACATCAAGCAGACTGGAGCTGCTGAATAGGTTTTCATTACAAATGTAGTATGGTAACCCACTCGTAACAACCTTTATAAATATTAAAATAAAATTTATTTTGCTAAAAATAAAATGTATGTATAAAATGTAGAAATAAATGTAGATGCCAAAAATTAATTACCAACCACCTAATCTTTTTTATTTATTTTAAAATGTATAATGTATTAAGTTATCACTTGGACAAAAGTATTTTTGAACATCTTGCATAAATTCCTACAAGTAAAATGTTATCTCTCAGTATTTCGTATCAAACAAAATGTCCACTTCATGCAATAAGTAGAAATTTAAATTGAAGCTGAAAGAAAAAAACGTTTGATTTTAACAGATTGCTTTTTGATCGTTGCAAACACGTAATTGAAAAGTAATTAATATTGCACCATCAATCAAGCAATGCATAGCTGCATCCTCAATTTCACTCCAATATCCGCCAATTCTATTCACAACCAGTCAAAACGTTATTATTCTTGATCAATTCCAAAACCACATCAAATTCCAAAAAGCACAAACACAATTATTTATCATTGCTCCATGTTCGAATAGGAAATATTATATCCTTCCACGTAACTACAAATTATAAAATCCAAATTAAAATACCAGCCTATGCATTTTATCGCTGTTTACTGTTCCTCCAACCTGAAACAATTTTCTCTGTCGTAAAACACAAATAGCAAAGATAATAAAAGTGGGCAAAGCCAACTTAAAACTGATTGAAGCTGATCGCGAGCCGAAAATAAAAAATCTAATCTGCGGGTAGCATTAAAATTATAATTCACTGATAAAAATAGTATGTGCTGCACACTCCACCACCACAAAACATCATAATATAGCAAATAAAAGCACAGTTGATAAAATATATGTCAGATGTTAAGGTGAAGAAGAGAGCGTTGAATAATACACAAATGCAATTTGCATTTTCTTCTGTTAGCTTGCTTTGTATATTGTTATTTTCTTTTTTGTGCAGCAGAAGTTCAGCTGTTGATGAATAAAATTTAACGAAGGCGATTCAGACGTAATTAAACTCAAGTCTGAAGGGAATTAATGAAAAATCTACTAGTGTTATATTGAGTATGCACAGCTTATTTTTAGTTTTTGATTCACAAAATTCTTACATTTATAGACGTGTTAACACTATACCAATATTATTTTACTAAACATACATTTTAAGAAATTGTTAATTTGTTTCTATGGTTTAAACATATGATTTAAGAAAAGATACAAAACTTATTCTAACTTCTATTTAACATTTGTTAAAGAAACACGAAGACATTTAGAAAAATAAATGCATTGAAATTTGTATAAAAACACTTAATTTTGATACTGAAATTCAATTTACAAAAATCTAGTTGAAGTTTATTCATGCGTCTGCTTAAGCTCAACTCTATTTGGAAACAAAATTAATTACAAATAATAAATATAAAAACAGAAAACTAAAATAGTGCGATGCTATTTTTACAAATAAAAATGGTTTTTCTAAAAAAAAATAAAAAGTTGTACCAAATAAAATTAAAGATTGTTGTCAATACAAAGCTTTTGGAATAATACATGTAAAAATGGATACTGAGAATATTACGTTTTCTTGTGATTATACTTCATTTTCAGATGTATTGCAAATAGGAATTTTAATTTGTTGTAAAAGAAACCAAAACGTATAATACATAAATTAAATGGAACGAACGTAATTCAGGTCGAATGCATGCTTTCCTCATTTCCCATTTCCGTTTTTTCCTATCTTTTCTTCTTTATTCGTTGGCATGCTGCTATATTATTAAGAACAGAGCTTGCGTCTTGTCTTTGAGCTTAATTGCACTTTCAAATTCCACTTCGCTCTTGACGCTTTTAACTCATAACACGAACGCAATTAGTTCCGAACAAATATATATTATTTATTTACCTGTTCCAGATATTGAAAACAAGCAAATCAAAGGAGGATATCTGCTGAGATACAGAAGTAAGTATATAAAATAGGGAGAATCATTCTTGTCGACAAAAAGTCTTCTAACTTTCTTCTCTTTGCCTTAGTTAGATTAGATGTTTTTTTGTTGGTAATTTATCTCACGTTACTTATTTACTTTGTAACCAGATTAATTCACAATTGCATAAATCACCAGCTCTTGCTCAGCACTCGGGAGCTCACCAATCGTCTCTTGCTGAGGAAAAGCGTAATCAGCTAGCTGGATCGCCTTCGCTTGTTCTCTCATTATCTGAGCTTTCCGAGGCGCTCTCATTTTTTCATTTTCATTACGGTCATTCCTGATGTGTCGGGCCAATATAAATTACATTTTAGCGATGCCATCATTTTCCTTTTCATTCTGATTTCATTTCATTTGCTGCTGCAAATCGTTTCATTGCAGCACCGGCAGTGTGATCCCGATAAGGACGTAACAAATCTCACGTTTTTTCTTTCAACTGCAATTTTAACTTTTAATTATAGCATAAAGTGAACAGTTCATTCGTTACCAACTGCCAAATATTACGGGGAAACCTTGCACTTGTAGCAATTTATGCAAGACAGCAAAAATACGTTTCTCTAAGAAAGGAAAATTCTCACATTCTTTACCATGTGGTGCATGCCCCAAAAGGTAACTTTTTTCTGATCCACTCAGCGAACATAATTCAGTGAATTATAAGTTGAGATGGAATTCCACTCCTGCATTCTTGGAGACTCGCGTTTCGTACTCCAGCAGTTCTAAAAACTCTATCGCTGGAAGGTATAAGCTTTCTTGGCATCAACGAACCTACTGGTGTTCTATGCGATCGTTAATTCGTTTCTTTTGCTTGCAAGCCTTTGCGAATTCTGTCGAGCGCTACCTGAGTACCACATGAGCTAAGTGTCTGAGGTAAAAATATTAGCGCTTCCAGAGAACGCGCACGAAATACGCTGAAATGAATTATTTAAAGTGCTACCTCATGAAATATTGCCAGGAAAAGCTGCACACACAGAAAGAAAGCAAACTTATTTGCAATTAATACAAAACAATAAATTTATTACCAAAAACCACAGTACATATTTGGAATATTCCAACATATTCAAATAAATTTTTTATTTACTGATTTTAATTCTGAAGTGGTGGAGAGTTCTTCTTGTTTAACAGATATATAATCATCCTCCGAAGCATTGTTTTTGTCTTTAGTGACAAGTACTTCTTGTTGTTGACGTGCTTTTTTAACATATTTTCTTTTAGGTCGTTTGTTAGCACCCAAGCGGATAGCACTTTGAACAATGGGCAGTTGGGATGGGATATAAGCATTCATTGCATGTCCTAAGCAAAGCATTCCTTTAACTCGACGAATTGCTCCGAATAATATACCATTCGTGATGCAAAGTGAGACGTGTTCGGAGATTTCTTTTTCATGGATACAGAACTCTTTGCAGATGTAGTTTACTAGAGTACGATGATTTGCAGGGCGCTTGTGTTGGAGCTGATAGGCGGCCAGAGCTGCAAGGACTAAACGTGCTGAGCGTTTGTATTTGGAATTTCTTACAAGGCGCACTCGTTCTGCCGTGGTTAATCTCTTCATTTTGTGATTTTTGGGTTATTAATGTGTAAACATTTGTATATTTTGACCTGTGTGTCATAGCATGTCACTTGAATAGAGATTGTTGCAAAAATCACAGCTTTAGATTTTGACATTGAGGAGGCGAATTAAATATGGCATTTATATTTTATAGGGATTAAAATTTAGCTTAAGGAATGTTTATCATAGCGTAATTTATATTAGTAGAGGGCCTACTTAATTATTGGCACAAAAAACAAATATTTTAAGCTAACGTATCTCCACTTGGTTTTGTCTTTATTGTAATAAACTTCATACAATTTTGGGAAAAAGTTATCATGTAATTTAATTTTTAAAAAACCTTATCACTCCACGATCTTACTTGTATCTAGATTACTACTTTTAAATACGTTTAAAAAATTTTTTATTGTCATTGAATTGCCTTTTGATTTTATTTTTCACAAATATTCTTTTGCATTGATTAATGGTTTAATACTACAACGATATAATAACAATTATCATATGTCCACCTAAAAACCGTCCTTACCGTCCTAATGCCTACCTTTTTTTTTATCTCTTTATCTAAAAAGTGTCCTTACTATGTCTCACCACAGTTTACGACTAAGGTGCAAATTAGAAAAATGTAATCAACAATATTTTCTCCTTTTCAGAAGGCTTTTTTTGCAACGGATGGACCGAAGAATGGATTGTTCTTTACGAGGACTCAACGTTAGCCTGGTTTGCCGACAAAGGTCTCAGCAGAGCAAAAGGGTATGTCCGAATTGGCGATACCCCGGATTTACTTGCTGTAGGAGAATACACTGCACAAGTTCCACGCCGTCCCCGCATTCCAGGAGCATGTCGGATTGCTCAGTTATTGGCCATCGGCACAGGTCGCTCCCAAGGAGACCCGGTCCATTGGTTACTTGCTCAGTCAACATCAGAACTTAAGTAAGCACCCAAATGCACCCAAATCCATCGAAACCATACTCAACCTTTATTATCACCAAAACTTTTTCTTTGTGGTGTTTTGAGATTAATACTTGCACTTCAATTAATTACAACAATTTTTCACTCAACTTCACGCTTCTGATCACTCAGCGATTGGATGACGGCAATAAGCAACACGGTGAGTGTGATCAATCACCTTATCAAACAAGCATGCTGTAACTCATTTTTCTCATCATCTAAAATGTACAGTTTACATCAGGGTGATGTGGAAGACAAGGATATAAACGTCTTTCCACTAAATATACTTTTTTACAAATGCACATTGTTCACACTTTTTTTGCTACAAACTTTCCGTTTTCAATTATGGTTTCCACTGTTTCATTTATTGAAGGTTGGCACAATGGATTAAATAGATCAAGTCGAAGGAAATGTGAATGATTGATTGTGTTTTTCTCAATCAACATAAATTTTCTGGCTTTTGAAAGAAAAATATAATACAACCAGGTATTAAATTGATACAAAATTATTACTATCTTATAGAAATGCCTTAGTAGTACATATAATAAAATTATCAAAATAAAATAAAGGTTTTCAATGGTCCAGTTCACTTATGTTCTTTTTCGATACGAGGATAAAAGAATTAAATTACATTTAATCTGTGAGCGTCTTATATGTGGCGCCAAAAGTAAAGTCACTACACATTCCACCTCGTTTTGTCCTGTCTCCTCAGCCATTTTTCTTTATTTCATTGAATTCTATTATTGCGATATAACGTAATCCGCTTTCTCATTTACCGTTCGTTTGTTCGTGCGCTTCGAACGCTTTTCTGATTTACTGACTTTTCATTTCGTTAACTTCTTGGTTTCCTAAATGATTTGCTTTTCCTGCTGGCCGACAAAAGTTTAGCCTAAAGTATTGAATGGCGTCCAATTGAAAAGTTACTGAAAATAAACCTAAAAACCGACAACAACAAGAATTTAAGCACAAAGTTTCAAGGCATGCATTATTCGTAATTCATTTAAAAAGTAGAAACAGGAAAATAACAACATATCAAAACAAGTAAATAACAGGTCATTTAGGTACTAACCATAATAGTAATATGTTTTAAAAAGGGACAGCCAACTGGGTGCAACTATGCAAATGATCAAGTGTCGCATGTACATCAAAAACACTAATTTGCTTGTTTGTGGCACTCCACATCATGACATTGATCTCATTCATCATTCGAGTTTAACACGTGCAAATATTCAGCTTATCTTCTCATTGGAGGATATAATGAACTCATACGAGCATTTCATGATGAAATTCAAATTTTCGTTCTACCTTTCATCCGTTATCTCATTATTTCAGGATTTGAAACGTGAATGTTTTATGCAAAAAATAATTCTACACAGCAGTTCCATTTATGGCTGTTATTAATCTCGTCCTGATTGGGTGTTTCAGCTGCCACCACCGGATCAGATTCCCATCAAGCGATTGTCATTGACGTCGAATTCGAGTGAGTATTGTGTGCAAAACCCACATGTCCACAACATCCTTTCAAATCCACGAGTACTTACGACCGCATTCAATTAGTTCTTTCCTTGCTAACATCATCTATTTATTGAAGGATTTTTATTTAAAGAGAATATCAATTATGCTTAGTGCTTAGATTAAGTTTTATAACACAATAAGTGAAGGAAACTATGTATTAGTTGCTTTGGGGATAGCTCAAAGTACGTGTGCTAATTACATTAATTAAAGTCTGAATTACATACCTTAGCATTATTTCATTATCTATATAAAGAACATTCACTTTGGGCTAGTACTTGCACTATTAACAAAATCATTGCCAGAGCCCTGTCTCTTCAACAAAGTGATATTCTGCCATCAAAAGCTATCTATCAACCATTTACACGTGACATAAGCCAAGGACCATACAGCAATCTAATGCACTCTCATCGAGTCCTATTTAGAAAGCTAAACCAGTAGACATACGATGCAAGACATAAAAGACGAGGTAGAAAATGCGGTTGGCTTGATCTCACGCAAAGTAAAACGAATCTCTATCAAATGAATAGAACTAGCATCCGAGTTGAAATAAGTTAAAATCGAATGCCCACACTTATCCATCAGCAGAATTGATCAAAAAACAATGTCCAGAAAAGAAACATCAAACATCATAATAATGAAAAATATTCATTACAAACTATATTTACGCAATATTGTATTCTATCTGCAGTTTACCAGCCTTTAACATATTCTAGATTAAATGTTTCAAAATAACCCCAGAAAACTAAATCTGTATGCCCCATTCAAGTTACTCGAGCGTGAAACGTATTCACACTTGAACTCTGCAGATAGTCGTTCATCTCGATGTTCATCGTCGGCTCGACCCAAAGTTTGCATTACGAAACGCTAACATAAAACACAGTAGTGTAAGCATGTCGAGGGATGAATAACGAATGTGAAAACTTTCATTTCATCCGCTCCTTTATACGTTCCCGGGTGCAATTTATACGTATCTTAATACGAAAATCTCGACGACGCCACTGCCTGCTTTTCTTGGCGACATACGCATTACACACATGGAATAATAGCTGAATAGATATAACGTAAATGCACGCAATTGCGAAAATGTTCAAAATACATTAGATTGCCTAACTATCACAGTGAATTAATATCTAGCAGAGATGGTTACAAAATAAAACATAAACTACGTGAAAGCCAAGGATTATAGTTTTTTGTTGTTGTATGGGAGGGTGCAATAGAAACGGGCTGACTAGGTTACGATGTAATAGTGTATGTCGTAATAAAGGTTTTACGGAGTTTTTATTGTCGCGTATAATGTAAACAACGCGACAGGACAAACATCTCCGTCGGCAGGGTTTCTGCTGTACGATTCGGAGTAAACATTGTCCTAATAAAACAGCGCAGAATAGAAATCAGATTGTACCAGATTGAACATTTCTTTG
>JAODGC010000006.1:1824578-1840898 GCA_027574925.1 Ecitoglossa quadriceps
ACGATTCGGAGTAAACATTGTCCTAATAAAACAGCGCAGAATAGAAATCAGATTGTACCAGATTGAACATTTCTTTGTATTTTACATTTGAGGCTAAGACACGTGCAGATTGTTGTAGGCAAAACACAATGCACCAGGATAATTTACAGGAATGTTTAGTTCAAGGAAGGAAGTTCTTTTTTCTAATTACTGAGGTAAATGTTATAGAAATTTAATTTACACGGTAATACATTGTTGATATCGTTACCTAGTAAGTTTCAATTCATAGTTGCCATAAAAGTAAGTAGGGTGATCAAGAAAAACAATGTCAGCGCCTTATCAGATTAATCTCCAGTTTCATTGAAACAAGTAAACGAGTAGTTAATGTAAACACTTAAGATCTAGACTGTATACTTGGAATCAATGTATTTATGAATAGTACTAACATTTAGTCTGTCTACTAAATGTTACACATGTTTTCAGGAACCTCTTCTCTCACTCTCTCTAAACACTCTCTGTCTTTCACCAAAGTAAAGTTTTATGTTGTACAGTTTGGTAAAATGAAGGTAGTTTTAGCTTGAGTTTTGGCCTGATCACTTAACTCGCACAACAAACCAAACATTTCTGAACTACGTTCTATTTTCGGAAACTGTGTGATTACCTTAGAGTCATGGAGCTTTTCGGTTATCTGCAGATCAAATTTACAGCAATTGATGGTGCTAGAACGTAATAATTTTAGATATTAATTTAATGAAAATACTTGATTTCATGAATTTCCCACATTGAACATTTGTTTTGGTTTTTGAAACTAAATGTTTATTTATTCCGATTTAGATGGATGCGTGTCAAATGGAAATCTACGTAATGGATATCACCTCAATCATTCCAACTATCACAAAACTGGCGCAGCCATTGATGCAAAGAACATGAACGGAAAGCACAGCAAGCCAGGACCGGAAGCCGACGCCGACCACACCGCCATTTCAGGACTTGCAATCGACTGGGGCCATGGTTGGGGATGGGGGCAAGCAGCATGGGCAGCTCAATCAGCTTGTCTACATGATCATGCAGCAACAGCAGCAGTTGTACCCTCCGCTGGACTTTTCTGCAACGGCGGTGAGGATTACGGCATTGGAGGCTATGACGAAGTGGACTGGAGTGCATTTGGCGACTTCAGCTTTTAAACAAGGAACACCCTCAACTACTACAACACTGCAGGATAAGATCATGAGCATTTAGATATACCAAATATCATCACCTTTTTAACGTGTCAGAATGGTTACCTATGGTATGCCTCTTCACAATAAAATAAAAAAACATGAATAATGCCATAAATAGCCAATAACAAAACCATACAACGTGTTCAATTGTTCACAACATTGGAATTTATTACATGATGTAATTTACAGTACGAGCGTACAGATATTGTAGACAGTCATTGTCTGATCGTGATGAAAATCTCATTGCAGATTTGCGAATCAATGTCGTTATTTGTACTCTGAAGAAAGAAAAGAAAATATGAGGCGTTGAAACATTATGCTCGTATTGTTGCATTTGCGCGCATGTTGGCAGCACCAGAATGAAATTTTCATGTTCAAATTGCATTATCGACTGAATCACAACATGCGCTGTGCGAGAGCTCGTAAAATATGATTGTTTGCGAAAGGGTAGCGGCGCGCCGGGGGCGGATTACCTCGTGGAATTTGAGTCGCGATATGAATGTTCTGACTTTGATTCGACTTTATACGTCAGCCAATTTGTAAATCAATATTCAATTGTCTTCTTATAGACAAACAGTAATCTATATAATGTCATCCAACTAATAAAAACTACAACTTTCTTTCGTCAGAATACTATTATTATTAGTGTTGAATTATTTTTTGCGGGGGCTGTTTTTTGATACCGCCTGGGTCGACTAGGTCGGTCTGGTTCGACGACTCCAGTATATCTCAAACAAGCTGGAGTTCGTTGAAGCCAGCAGAGTAAACCCAATAAAAGACGATTGAAGACGCGTCTACCACGCAGCTGGTGGATGCGTCTAGCGCAAAACTTTTTGCTATTTACATTTAAATTGTTTGAAGGTGCCAAGCCGATGTCACAACAGTCGCACCAGGCGTGCCATTATTGTCATTTAACTATCTCAATGCTTCGCATAAATCACATTTGGAAGAGACAGGAATAAAACCAACGTTGAAATCAAAAAAGGAACATTAGATTGCAAAGTGTTGAACTTGATGCGTCACGCTGCTGACGTGCAGTTATATCAGCTATTTTTCTAATCTATATCTCATAATTTGTTACGCGTAACCACAAACGACATAATTACATTTAGGGCGATGCTGGTTCATCGTATTTTATTTATTTCACCATAAAGATATGTACATAAAACACTTCCAATGCCATGCGAAATAATCGTTTACTGGTAAACTATTTGGTACTTATTTTCGTAGACGTAGATCAACCATGTTCACAAAATGGCGCTAAACAGTAATCGCAATTATCAAATTAAAATTACCCATAACACAATATGTCACAAGAAGTCAAAAGGTGTAGAGTTAATAACATATTAATCCAATTCAGTTGATATATTATCATATTTTTATATCTAATTGTAACCTATAAAATACCCTCTCCTGTACCTCTAAAGGATATAGGTTTTTATTGCGTCACAATAATTTTATAGAATGAAAATATTACTAAGATATAGGAGAAACACAAGAACTGCAAAAAAACACGGAATATAACCTATTAAATCCTAACCAGCGTATAAAATGATAATTAATGTAACACTAACTTATTCAACACACCGATGCCGAAAATACTAGCACTATATTAATAACAATATTATAATAAATATTTAATGAATAGGATTAAATGGTATAGAGCGTCATTTAGTGCGCTGCCATGATATCGCTATATGTTGTTGAACTTACCAACGATTATATAAATGTTTAGACAAACATTGAATGTTTTAGATGCACATTGTATAATCTACTTACGAGTCCACCGCAAAAGCCCGCCGCGATCCTACTTGTAGAGTATACAGGGTGGTATTTAACTCAATTTAGCCAATTGTGAACACATGTTTTACCAATGCACACACGACAATGTGACACATTGTATATTGACTCCACGCAAAAAAGGTGTATTAATTCTAAATCTATACTGCAGACTCATGTAAATTGAGTTTGAGCAACGCCAAATAAACTAGCACCCTTAAAAATGTTTGAGGAGAAAATTAACTGATTGATTTATTATCATTGGTCGATAATAATACATAAATATTAGACTGAGCTAATGTAATTGTAAGCATCGATTTGTGTAAAACACAATGTGTAATATGTAATGGCTAATATAGTGTAATGTATTTATATACAGCGTAAATTGGGAAATTTAAAAATTACAGATTTACTTGTATTTCGCGCACTTAACACCAAAAAATACCTACAGAAATTATAGTTGCTGCAATTGCCATCTCAAGGAGCACAAATAATTTTAGTAGTGAATGTTCTCACTGCCAAGATGGATGAATTTTTAAATTTCCACGCTACATGTAAACGATATGATAGTTTTGTAATGCTTCAGTTTAATTGTAAATGCCAACTAAGAATATGAATTGATATAAATGTGGTTTAATTACGTTAGGGTTTAAGTAGCTGCATAACTACTATAACTGTAAACACCTCAGATAGTAGAAAAGAGACAAAGAGTAGGTAAATTATGAAGATATTAGAGTTGAATTTTTGTTTCCTGTCGCATTACAGCGCTCAGCTGGTTTGAGTCGCTTCAAAAAGACGAAAATCCATCACCAACAATTGCTATAACGCATATAATTCTAATTCTAGAAAGGTAAATTAGTATATAGACTGAATCATATATTTTTATGTGAGAGTATTATGTTGATTCAAATTAAGTAGTTAATTCGATTTTGTCGCTGATTGTTGTAAGTTAAAACTCCAACCCGCAGTGTAGATATAATATGAACGTTAAATATTTAACTTGATCCTGATTATCAAGATTTAAAATGATTAATCAATGAAGCTAATATATTGTAGTAGAGCTTCTACTCAGCATGGAAATAATACATTTTAAAAGAATTCAATTGTACTAACAGGTTGGTTTCGAAGTAACAAATTATTAACAATATACATATATTAGGAACTAAATCGGCAGAGCATAAATACCCTTATCTGTGTACTTATGCCTTATAGATTTATTGTGACGATCACTATTATTACACTGATAATATTCAAGAAGAAAGTAAACAAACCTACTAAATGTGATATATGTATTTATTTACTAAAAACGGTATATGGTATATATTTACCCCGTATCAATGAGACAAATATTTACGCGAATTGATTTATTTGTAAATTTTATATAGAAAAACACAAAACCATAATGCTAAGTACACCAAGAGAATAAACGTTGAGATTAAATTAGCGTTAGTAGGATATATTGAACATTTGTCTAAATGTTTAAATTAACGAAGGCAGATATCGTATACACATTGTATTGAAAATATATACAGAGTATATAAATTGCTGTACAAGAAGTATATTAAATAAATGTATAATGTCATCTATTTTTTTTTTATATTTTTAATTTAAAAAATAGTATATCTTGCCTAAATATTTTTTAATAAATTGGATTAGCATGGGCCCGCAGCGAGCGCGTGGCGTTAATGCTCCGTGATGTTTATGCCACGTGGTGTTTGTGCATCGTAGTGTTTATGCAACGTGGTGTTTGTCCATCGTAGTATTCATGCATCGTGGTGTTTAGGCATCGTGGTACAATGTTGCGTCCCGCATGAATGCGTGCTTTCATGGGCGTCCGGTGCTGAGGTTGCGCCCAGGTCGGATGAATGCAGGCATTCATGTGGGTTCGGTACATTGTATGGTGAGGTGAAAGATGGTAGGGGTTTACTTAAACCCCTACAGCAGAATTATATATTTTATTACATGGCAAAACAAAATTCTTGCTGTTTCAGGTGGATACCTCTTTAAAAGGTGGCCTTTTAAAGCTATAAAATATTTTGAATAAGATAAGTTTGCAAGACATTGTATCCTATGTTGCCTATTACATTTACAATAAAGAATATTCTATTCCTTATTTTTGTGTCTTATTTATGCGCCCACTTTTAATCTTGTTGGATTGATTATTTATATTCTCGTTGTAAACATTGCTGCATTTTTTTACATAACATTGTGACGAGGAATACTATTAGCCCCAGCACAATTGCTTGGTTTCTTTATTACTGTTATTATTCAAACAGTCCTTTGTTTTTATTTTCACAGGTACTCCCATATTTTCAAGGAAGACATCATTCTGTTGTTTCCGACGATGAGCAAAAAAAAACCCTTTTTAGAATCAATACATTCAGTTTGAATCAGAATGCCTTGCCTTAATTTTATAAATTGGTTGTAAAATATTGTTTTGATTAAGCTGTTTCTGTTTACAATTCAAGGTCTGATGATTAAAAGCATGTATTAAACTGTCGGTGTTGTCGTGCCCTGGCCCAATGGTCAGTGTGTTCAATTCGTAGCCAAGTGGTTGTGGGTTCGGTTCCTGGAAGAGAGGATTACTTTTCGACTAAAATCAAATAGCTCCGATTTACATTGGAGTATATAGAGTATAATATATATATTGGAAAACACTTAGAAAAGTTATCCTATTTCAATTTCTTTAGTCTGTTTTTAAGACTATAGCAATAAATACATATGTTGTTTTCACGCCCATAGTCAGTGATATGGCTTGGTGGTGATGGGCTAGGCTTGGCGACCCAATGATCTTGGGTTCGATTCCTAGCGCTGAGAAAGGCGTTTTACAGAAACTTGGAATAATATAAAAGCATTGATGCGTTGACAAGATGGGTCTTCGCCGGCTTAGCCGGCGAAGACCCATCATATAATGACTTCGCCGGCTCCGCCGGCGAAGTCATTAAAGAGATCGCGCTTCGCGCGATCTCTAAGACAGCTGTCTTACAAAATTCAAAATGCCGGCCACCCTTCTGGGAGGCTCTACTGTATTATTTTATTTTATTGTGTTTGATGTTCCAATTAGGCACTTGGAACATTTTCAATCATCGATTTTCATGTGTTCTTATGGGAGTACCATATACTGCCATGTAATTTGGAATTATTTAATTTCAGTCGAAAAGTACTTTCTCTCTTGGGGATCGAACCCGAGACCCCCCGGTATCGGACCGAGGACGCAACGAACTGAGCCAGCAAGCTGTCGTGCTTGCAACAGTTCAAATTGGCTATTTATTATTATAGCATTTAATCTGCAAAGAATTCACACCACTAAGGCACATATCTGACGGTGAGAAGCAAGACAACGGATATATTTATTGTTAGTAATTTATATAAAAATAAATACAACAAGATAAAAATAACAATTTAATAATTAGTATAAATATCATAAATGCAAAATTACTTCTTATTGAAATAATCTTGCAGCTCTGAAAAGAACTGTTTTATTTTCTTCGTAGATCTGCATTGGTGAAGAAGACACTTGTTTGAAAACGTAATTGAAGTTCTTAGATTTCATTTAATTTGTTTATTGTTGTAAACAAATAAAAAAGTTTTTGGAGTTATTTCTACGTATGCATTCCAATATTAGCACTGATTATTTAGAAATTAACATGCCACAACGCCCATATATCAAAAAATAGATAAGGCTTATCATTCCCAAATACAAAAATGTAAGTTGGAACCCTTTTAGTTCAGTAGTTTAGAAGTTATTACCGAATGGGTTTTAGAAATTATTAACTGAACCACTATAAAAGTGATAATTTGCTTATTGGCCCTCTTTTCTGAACTGTTAGGGCCACAGTGTAACCAAAATTAGATAGGCTTCATCATTCCCTATTTAAAAATGTAAGTTGCCACCCCTTTGCTTCAGTACTTTAAAAGTTATTAGCCAAATGCTAACGAAGTTGTAGCAATCGTAAATTAGATTACCTTTGCTTATTGCCGCCAATTTGTAACACGATGTTAAATATTGCAATGTTTACAATATATTCCACCCATAGACAATTCTCTCTAAAAGTAGAAAAATGTACATTAGTGCACAAAAATAATCAATGTTGATAGATGCTCCTAAGAAACTCAATATTTTGAAAACACATCATGAAATGTAAAAGTAGATCTTACCTGAAGTTAATATTTGAACTTTAACAATTCAATTATATTAATGTTCCATTAAACATGTTCTTGGTGGAACGCTCAAGCATCTTGAGGCGGTCTCTCAACTTCACTCTTGAGTACTAAGTGGACCGCATTGTTGTTAGAAATTTGTAATTCTATAAAAATCTACAAATTTGTGGATTTCTACCAAATTAAGGAAATCTGTCCTGGATTATGTCCAGCTATTGTAAACTATTTTACTACTGTCACTAAAAGAAAGCGCACTGGTGCAGGTGTTCCACTAATACCCAAATCCTATATGCATCTTAGTTTTACGCACAGTCTTCAGATATCCCAAAACAATGTATGGAACATCTTAAAATGATATATAAATATGTTAGAATTACTTACTTCTAGAAAAAAACTTAGACTATTACTCACAACTCACCACTCCACCATCGCTGATATTAACGCTTATTTAAACCTATTTTTATTAATTTCTATTTATTATCTATTTAGCTTATCTACCGAAGCGATTGCCTTCAATTTTTTGAAAATATATGGGTCCTTACCTTTTTTACTTATGAGATGCCATACTCCTTTTTAAAAGATCAACCACCTTCTATAGATATTTGTATAAGGATACCGTAGTGTATGTTTCTCTTAAATTCGTTTCCCCAACAATGTTTCATCCTCTCCTCTCCTCTCTTTGTAATAGACAATAAACAATCATTAATGCAGCACCTGAAACACAAAAAACGTTAAATTTGAAGATGCCAACGCATGAATTGGATGTCTTTTAAAAAGCATTATTTTATAATAACAATTAGAAATATTATAGTGAAAAATGTTATTTACCTTATACTTTGAGCATGAAATTCAAACAGATGAAACATGAATCAATCTTTCTCTTGCAAGGATAATCATAGCCATCGAAGACTGATTAATTACTCGTGCTGGAATACACACAGAATACTTTGTACTTTGTCTCAGAACAGAAATAAATCTCAACCAGCAGCAGTGCACAAGTCCAGACGGATGGTGCACGACTGCTATGAGTTACATTGGGCGGCTGCGACTACCCCACCGACTGCGCTAGTGGGCTGCTTGGCGTTCAGACACTTCCAAGGGCACCAAACTCGGCACAAGATAGCACCGCACGAGTGAGAAATGTTTTGCACGATAAGCCTAAATATCGGGCAATTGTTGTAACCAGAAAGAATTATGATTACCGTCAACCAGCCTGATATGCGTGACACATGAAGTAGAGTATGAGAGTTAGATTAACAGACGAATAACTTTGATACTGTTAAGTATTTATGTCACTTTCCTTGAACCAACACTTAACTAGCACTCATTTTTTCATGAATTATTTATATCACCTAAACTATCAAACAATAATCAACTTATTTGTATTATCTTGGCAGAATAACTGTATTTATTACCATTATTTATTATATTCACTAACAATAATAAGATCGGATTTTATCCCAGATAACATTATACATGAAATCATTGCTGTTTTGTATCAAAACAAAAAATAAATCAATAAATTATTTAATACACTGCTCAAATACTTTGGAATTAACATTTCCAATTTAATATAGTCTAATTTAGTTTTATAAACATTTGGTAGTATAACCCTCATTGTTAGGAATATTATTAATGCGCATGTGCATTTGTGGTAGATAACCAACTACGGGTCTCTGGTTGTCTACGATATATTTGCGGATTGTTGTAAAAGTGATTCCAATTTTTAACTTAACAGTCAATTTTCAATTACCATTTTCAATATATGAGTTCAGTCTCATTGGTAGTGCATTGTAGTTGTAGGAAGAAATTGAATACAGAGTTGGTAGTGTTGTCACTAGTTAGCAGTAATACGCTGTGAGCTCAGGTGAGCATTCGCCAGGCAGCAACCGGCGAAGGTTGTTCGTGCATTTGTGGTATAAGATTGACCTCACAAACTGCTGGCGAAGGCACCGAAGTCCTCGGACTTTAACAAGTGATTGCAGTTGAGATGCTACACAAATTTCTTTAAATTTGTATTTTTAACGAAAAATTTGCCAAAATTTAATAAAGTTATTTTAATAAACCAAAAAAAAAAAAACACTGTGAATTAAAACACATTCATCAAAAGAAATTAATTGAAGTGTTTAAGAAGAAGTTATAATAAAGTAAGTTAATGATAAAAGTATTGTATTATTTACTAACAAAATGTTCAGCTTTCTTGCATTTTATTGCATAAGCAAATTTATTATTGAATTTAATCTTAGTGTGAATCAAAATTTGTAATTGCGGGCAGATAAGCTATGTGCTAAATGAAGCAAATGTTTGCATTTATGCATCTGACTCACTTAATCCTACAAGCAAAGAAAATCAGAGAAAGATTTTACATGACGCAATTAATTTCTTAATATGGTAAAAAGTTGTTGAATATTCGCCGATCCACGCCGCACATGACTCATAAACCTCAAAGACCTCGGCATTACTAATTTAAGGAGTATGCCATTAATTATGCATAAATTTTCCACATTTGTTCCAAACACACGTGCACCAATTACCAACAATTAAAAAAAACAACAACAATCGAAGAGAAATAAAAAGCAAGATAATCTTTTTGGAAAACAAACAAACACGACATCGTCATAAATAAAGTCGTCTTCATTCAAACTCTTATTGAATTAGGAAAGAAATGTAAAAATCTTATAAATGATATAAATAGGTAATTTATATTAACAGCAATCAAAATAATTGTATATAATTTTTATTCCTAATGCATTTGCGTGTCATGTTCTCAATTCCCATGTTGTCTATTTTTTGCACTGCACATTGCTTTGTTACTTCTCGGTTGTTATAACGCGTGGCCAAGCGTGAAGCATCTTCCCTTACAAGTCCTTACAATGCTGCACACTGAAATCGCACAATGTGCTAGAAGTGACAACGAGACAATTCATCTACAGCACTGTGTTCAAAATATCGAGTGTTGTTGTTGTTATGGGTTGATGATTGTAATAGAATGACTATCGCTTAAATTACTCACCATAATTTTCCTACCCAAGTGCTGCCAGAGTGAGTAAAGGTGTGTCTAGTATGTCATACTAAGTTTAAGGCATGTCTGCATAGTTGCCTTTGTGGTTTAAAGTACTTTAAAGCACATTAGTGATCTGCGTCATCCATTTGTCATTTGTTTAGCATCGGTGCACACTACAACCTTCGCAAATGTATCAACTCTGGTAAAAGATCATAACAACATAGATATCTTACATAATTAATTACTTTGCGTGTTTAGATTATTTCCGCATTTAGGTTTACTATTGTTCTTATTATTCTGTAAGTTATATTTTATTACACAGTATAAAGACAAGAGAAGCTAGCAGCTTGCGCAAAGAATAATTATGTAAACCAAATTAGCTATACCAAATATGGTGAATGACAATAAGCGAAACTTTTGCATGCTTGAAGAATACAGCATGAGTTGTTCACGGGTTAACGGCAGAAGCTTTTTTAAAAAGGAAACCACAGCAAGTCTTGCCAGTTTCCAGTTATATTCGGTGCATAAAGTCAACGAGCGCAATGAGCAGATGGTGAAAGTTGAACTGTTTATGATTGTCCAAAAGAGGTACATTACACGAAAAATGTGCTACAATTAAACCAGTTGTTACATTTGTTTCAGAAGAAAAATTGTGCCAAGCAAAGGAAATAGTATTTAATCTAAGATGAAGGAAGTTGTATTTCTTGTCATTCTGGAAAGTACCTTGTGTTATATGAAAAGTTAATGTTGATTTGAATATGTCAACGTATGTGTTCCAATTTTGTATTTAGACTGTTATTGCTATACTTTTATTCAAACTAGTTATTGTCAAGTTTCGAGTGATTTTATCTTAGGAATCGTTTGTTTCTGTCATGGATTTCATTTTAACTTACATACAAGCCTAAATATATGCTATACAAAACTGGTAAATGTTAGAGAAAAATTGAAACTAGTTATTATGAAATACTAGTTTGACAACTTTGACATATGAAGAAATGCTCAATAAAAAAATGCTTTGAAAATTGTATTTTTTTGCTTAAATATGCAACCAACTTAACAAGCTCTCAAGAGTTGAAAAGATTTTTATCAAATGCAGCTAGTCCCATCTCACATCACTCAGAAGAAAAACGTACTAAAAATACTGTTTAGAATAATTAATACTCTTGACGAGCTTTCTGATTTATGCATTACCTCCAAACATATTTAGACAAAATATGTATGAATTGTTGCATCGCAAAATGAACAACGTCCCACTACTACTAACTTTTTATTTCAGTGTAAAAATCATTATTTTGTGACAGTTTGTGACATCGTAAAGCGATTACCAGAACACATACATACACATCGCCCGTATTTACTTTTATTGTCTAATCTGAGTGACTCAAGCATTTCCATCCACAAGCTGGTGTAACCTTATGAAAGTAGGTGAAAGCAGATTATAAGCAAACACAAAAGCTCAAGGTAGAAAAGAAGAACGAGGGTATGTAACATTTGCTATTCCTACCACTGCATTACATCCGGACCATAGAACATCAATTGTATCGTATGATAATGTACTTTTCATAAGGGTTCGTTCAACTTTTCCGACTCTGAAGCTCCCGGTGCGTTTTTCCGCTATCCTGCATACTATAAACACGCAACTGGAGTGATTGATACCGATCTGACCTACATTCTCATTGTGTAAACGGAAGTGTCGCGCACCCGGAGGGAAATTAAATTAACGACCGCATATACAGAAAACAGTATTGTGTGCACAATGTGTAAATTATAATAATGCCGTGGGGCTTTATGTACTCGAAGGAATCTTCACATATTAATGATCTGCTACCAATTAATAAATATAGTGCGTAACCACAAGCTGTTCAGGATGATAATAACTCAAATAATAATTAACAATGAAGAATATAGAGTTATTATTTCTAATGTGCTACTCAACCAAAAACAATTATTTTAGTTTGCTATAAAAACATACTTTTGGAATTTGCGTTTATTTATACATTTGCGTTTGATTTCCCAATCAAAACGAAGGCATTCCTATTCATTCAAGACCAAACTAATCGAGAAAGCGTTAAACAAAGAACAATAAATGAGCGCTATGTACAATACGATATAGGTAATGCTTAATTAAACTACAATTAATTGTCTTGTAAATAATAATACAGTGTATAGAAGCAAAGTATTAATTATTAATGCTCGGATGTTCTGTGCTTTAATTAAAAACATTTGTTCCACTATGTTCCTTTATTAATTGTACTCTCTTTGTTGCAGTTGAACTGGTTGAAACAAACTATGAGTGAAATATAAGTACAATCAGGAGACTTTTTATCGAAGATTTACTTTTATTTTGTACAATAAATATACATCAGGATGACTTCAAAACTTTCTCAGATGCAAGTAAGTTATACTTATTGTTTAACTATCGTTTAACTATTTAACTACAACTAACTATTAGTGATATAATTGATTTGTGTAGAGTAAAAAGGTGGAAAGTAGGAAAGAAAGTGTTTTTTTTTGATTTCAAATGAAATTCTATATTACTTACGAAATATTTCTATGAAAAATTATTGTTTTCAATGCAAGAAAATTGATGTCAATTGAAATTCTCGGATAAATAGATCGATTTATTTTTATAACATTTAACCTCATTAGTGATGAGATAGCGCGCATGACACATAAACTTGATGCAAAATGTATTAATCTAATACTAATTATTTAAAGCCCAAACAAGGACGCCACTACTTGTCGGATGTAGAATGCCTAATTATTATTTAATTTGTAAAACAAGAAATTTCATTATTCAGTCTTAGTCTATAGTTAAGTCCAAGCATACTTGATTTTGACATAATTATAATTAGATTGGACAACAATATCTTTTCAGAGTCATATATTAAGCTAATTTATATTTTTAATATTTATTTTACATAAATAAAAGCATTACTACAAAATCATTGTTTATATTTGTAGGATAAGTCTGTAATGACAGTAAAATCTGCTTCTTCAACATAAAGTTTGACTATGAAACCCTTCGTTAGCAAAGTGACTTTGTTCATATCAATCAGTTTGCAGCAAATTGCACGTGATATTTAATACTTTTCTTTATAAGATATTCATAGGAAGTTTTATATGCAACCCACAAACTTGTAATGTCAGTCAAGACGTTACAAAACTAACCACATCACATTGAAACATAAACATCAATTGTATATAAACAAATTGACAACGATGATGCATTCCTGGTCTAAAAACATCGCACCACCCACTTTTATTTGCATGACCAAAACATCATTGAAATGAAACCAAATTCACCGACCATCTCTAGCAACTCAATAAAAAAATATCCATATGGACCATTCATAATTTGTATCCTTGTATAGAATAGCAACTTATCAATTACCCTGTGAATAGACTTTAGTCAGTGATATGATTAAATGTCTTCATTAGCTCGTTTCTATTACAAGGTCACTAATATTTTATGGGTTCATTGGTGCAAGTTTTACAAGATTATGGAAATTTATCCCACGCAAACTGCTCATTTTGACAAATATTCGCAATTAAACCATTGCATTTACATCGATTGACATGATTATCGATTGCAATGCATCCAGTGCAATATGTGCAATGTGGTCATAGGAAAAACACTCCCAGTTTGTCACGCCTGGACTTGAACAAGAGTAATGATTGTGGTTAGCACCTCGCTGGCCACGGAGACATGCAATTGAAGGCAGCCAATTAATTGCAAATTAGAACAACAATTAACAACCACACATTTTATTTGCTTGCTCAGAAATTAAGACGTGGGAAATTAAAACGAAGTATTTTTCGATGTTTAAACTCAAACAAATGTTTAACGTTTTACTGCAAATGAACTAAATTGATAATCTAAAAATTATTCCTTTTTGTAAACTGCTTAAAATATTATACTTTATTCAAAACAGAGGGTATATTTAAGCTTATTTGTTATAAATTAAAGTGAAAGCTTAGTGGTGCCATCTTTCTTTGTAGTTTTCTTCTTTATAAATCAGTAAAAAAAAACTTTTAAAATTATAGAAGTTCTACGTTCTTTCCTTCTCTTATCAAATGACCCAATAAATATATAAATATAAATAATATCTTAATTATTCCTATTTTAACAATTATTACACTTATTTACATCTGTTTTTGAATAAATCTTTAAGCCTATTTTTATAAATTGAATTGAGAGATTAGTGGTGTCATCTTCTTTTACAGTTTTCCTGTTTGTAAAACAAACAAAAATAAAACAGAAACTGCAAAATAACAGAAGTTTTACGTTCCTTTTTTCTTCTATTGAAACAAATTTATAAATTTTATATAAAATGTAAAGCATCTTCTCATTTTGATATTTTCTTACTCATTCAAACAATTATTGTACTTATATTTCTTTTTGACTTTTGAGTGACAATTCGGCATCTCAAGTTTCTAGTTTCTTTGCATTTCTTGTGTGCAAGAAATACAACATCAAGTTCTCACACAGATCCATGACAACATGCGAAAATCTCATTAGCAACATTATAAATTAATTACACTGTGGCAAACTAAAGTCAGCCATTAACCGTTAAACTGTAAATTTACAAATCCCGTTTTAACTATACCACCAATCTTATGTTTTATTAGCTGCCACATTAGCTACGACAGGCGATTGTTTTATGCATATGCAGGTATCATTCATATAATTAGCGATTACCGTTAATGCTTATCACACCGCATGGTAAAAATTGCGTCTATTCAGCACATTTCACACGGGAATTATGAAATATTGTGATGCCATGCTGTCAGTTAAAATTAAACTATATTTTTCTCAAATTATGGTGCTAAGGAGGGAGACGGAAAATATCAGCAATAAATTACTTCAATTATATATCATCAGGTATTATGTAGATTATCCAGTTGTATATCATAAACCATAATTATGTTTCTTTCACGTTTTTTTCTTTCTTTTTCGCTTGGAATTAAACAATAGCATTGAGGTGTTAAGGCGTTGATATTCTTGACATCCTACGCGGTAATTAATTAATATCATTGTTCAGAACGCGTTAAGTGAACTGGCATTACTTGCAAAAACTTTGGGTACGCCTCTTCATAGTTGCATCTGATTATATATACACTTTACAAGAATATATTTTTAATCCAATATCAAATAATATATATGATTGCTTAACCAAAATTAAATGTTTGTTGACTTGTTTCAATTATCTGCACTTTTAAAAATGGACATCCTACCAAACCAGTTACGCCACCATGAATCCATTCCTGTAAATTTTCTGCTTTATATCTCTTCACATCAAGACAATGCTTAACAAGACAAAATGCAAATTAGGTCCAGCCAAAATTAAATCGAGTGTTGAAGGTAAATCCATGGTATGAGACCATACATACCATGAAGTTGCCTTCAACATTTACAGACCAATGTCAGATGAAAAGAGGAGAAACACGTTGACTGAATTGATTATATTTTTTTGACATATTAAATTCGTAAGATATTTTAGAAAAACTATTATTAATAGACCATAATTGAAGTTAAGCAAATGTATGTACTCGCTTCAATAATATTTTGATTTTATTTTAAAAATAAATCTGCTTTTGGCGAGGCATCAAACAATCCATTTTTGGATTTTCTAGTGTGTGACTGTGAGCGTTCTATTACTTATGCCAGTCATAGACCTACACCGTACTACCCACCTCTTACTACTGGCCGTTTGGTAGTTGGACCATATCAGGAAGAATGGGTTCTAACTACAACGCTCCTAACGGAGGTGTTGACAAAATTTGCACTCGCGTTGCCAAGGGTGCTACCGATGTGCAATTTTGAAGGAATCTCAATGATTTGAGAGATAAATTAATGGTTTTCACATAGAATATCAAAGAGACAATAATTTATTTGGTTCATTCTCCTTCATCTGCTTATTTTTATTTCATCCACATACTTTCCATGGGAGAGACAACCCTGTCTAAAGTTCCACTAATATTTAAATATTGATATAATCGATAAGCAATCAATTTTACAAACACTGCATAGACTCAAGCCTGACTTATTTAGTCTGGTGTTTTATTTCTTATACAAGTAAATTATAAGTGTGCTGAGGTAATTGTAGATTTGTGTTTATTGAATTCATTCGTTCCACCTTGACCCTATGACCAGGTAACCTCGGAAAGGTTACT
>JAODGC010000006.1:1840998-1867837 GCA_027574925.1 Ecitoglossa quadriceps
TTACAACGTATTGCACACCCTTCTTGCGTATTGTGCACACGCCGTATTTTGCCAATGTATTAAACCACATGTTACCTTGACAACAACGTTTCTTTCACGCACTCACCTGAGCACCCTCTCATCCCCACTCGGCATATGCTGACAATGTGTAAAAACGCGCATGCACGATCGAAAGTAAAGCTGATAAATATCAATAGACACTCCACTGTCAATGCCTTGTTATTCGCGTAGCAGTCTCTACACTTTCCAGCCCACCAAATGACCGCCATCAAATTGATAGTGTTAATTGGCTGCGTAATTATACAATATTGTAAAACGAGTGCTGAGAAACAAATATGAACAAATATTTATCGTCCAGTTGGAACTCAGTGGCGTCTCTTGACATGGAGAATACGTGGGCTTCACGTAGTCTCCAAGAAGCACTACGAAATACCAAACATGACGTAAGACCATTAAATAAAAATTGTAGAATAGGAAATAATTGGAAATTAAATTGACCTTAATGGTTGAGCTGAATTGTCTCTTAATAAAAATCTAACAATAATACAAATTTAAAGAACTCTTGAATGCTGTGGCATAATATTATTGGGTTTCATTGTTGTTATTTTTTACAGGCACGGTTTCAACAACGTCAAATGGCGGAAAAAGAAGAGAAACTGTTGAAACTCTACGAAAACCAACAGCAGCGTGCGATTGATAAGGTCAATCATGGAAGTGCCGGAAGCAATGGTTCTCTTAGCAACATCACTACCGGTAATGGTAAGGTAAGGCAAATGTTTGATGAAAGAAGACAAAAAGCAGGTATTGATCGGAGCTACCCATTGGAACCCTTGAGCAAAACTTTGCCTGTATCCAGTAAAAATGTTAACCCACGAGGTGTTAGTTTGGATCGGAGAGCCGGGATTGGAAACAAAAGCACGACTCGTATGAGTAACATGAATAAATTGAACAGTTCCATGAGCACCACAAATACATTGCGGAAAAGCACAACAACAACTGGAGGATTATACAGGAACAACAACTCCAAGGGCATTCATGAAGCCAATAAGTACCTACAGGATCATGAAGATCTTGTTCGAATCATGAACAAGAATAACATCAGCGATGATTTGGAAGAAGAAGAAATGCCTAGAATTGGTTTTGATGATCTTGGATATGACGAGGATATTTTCACTGGAAAACTGGCGAATGTTGGTGGAAAATTACCGAGTGAAACAGTGGTTGAGAAGAAAAAAGTGGCACCTAAAAATGGGACAAGGAGCACAATGAAAGCCCCCGTAAGAAAGGTCAGTATGATGGTTTGTACATTAATAATAATACTACAGTTCAATGTTGAAGTTTCATCCTTCAATTAAAGTCAGAACAATATCAATATTTGACGTTTTTTTCCCTGCGCGCGTTAAATTAATCAACTGTCTTCAATCATCTTGAGTTATAAATTGCTAATATGTATAAAGAACATTTTCGGCAAGTTATCGCAGCCCTTGAAAATCCTGAAATAACTGATAAATTCTTCTCCTTCCTATCGGAACCTAAGCACGACTCGTTTAATAGTTCAAATTTTGGGACTACCGCTTCAGACATTTCAACCTCACCAGTGCCAGAACATAATTTAGAAGAGTCCATCTTTTCCAGCCCCTACAACGAGCTGCTTCTGTCGCTGCACCCGTCAAACAGCAAGGAGTCACAAGCTCATCCACAGAGTTAAGTGTCAGTCGTAACAACAATACCCGCAGCGAGTCATCATCTTCTGGTAACAGCAGTAGGAATAGTAGTAAAGAATCAACACCTACGGCTTCTCCAGCAAAGACCATGTCACGTCCTATTCGCCCAATACAAACTGGAGATGGAATAAGAGCTCCTTCGACAGCTCGTAATTCATCTCGTCCGTTGAGCCGCCCGGAGAGTGTTCAGCGAGATGATCTGATTATTTGCCGGTTTTGCCAAAGACGCTTCCAGACTGATCGCATACAGAAACATGAGGATATTTGTGGACGTACTGTTAGGAAGAAGAGAAAGGTATATGACTCTACAAAACACAGGCTGGCTGGGACGGAGGTGGAACCATACGTAAGGAGAGGATCAAAGAATGTGAAGGCGGTAAGTGGAAAATTTATTTTGTTTATGAGTAGTACTAACTAAATTAATCTCATATGTCATTTATCACATATTAGAATGCCGCCCCTGAGAAGGCAGCATCAAAACAGACAAAAGTGGTAGAACAGACAACTAAGGTTAGAACAGCTATCATAAGACTTAAAGAAATTCTTTTTTTTAATTTGCTAATTCCCCCACATTTGGAAATGTATCTAAATTTATACAACATTTTTTAGAGTAAGCCAACACCAACCTCCAAGACAAGTTGGAGACAGAAACATGAAGAGTTCATTGCTGCAATCCGAGCAGCTAAGCAAGTTCAAGCACATCTTGCCAATGGCGGCAACATTCGTGACTTACCACCACCTCCACCATCCTCCAACCCCGATTATGTTCAATGTCCGCACTGTGGAAGGCGTTTCAATAAATCCGCTGCATCGAGACACATTCCTAAATGTGCAAACTATGAATTCAACAAGCCGAAAGGCGGACGGAAGTAAATTGTCAGTGTAATTTCAAAATCAATTAAAATGATATTTTTTCATACCGTACACACCTACCCAGTGTGTTCCATTAATTTGAACCGAATTAAATATATCGAATTAAGTTATACAGTGCTTTTAGTTTGTAGAATGACTTTTAAGAAGCAACAGATTTATTACAACGCTTTTGAAAATAAATTTATGCGAGTCCTAAATAATATTGCATAACTGGCAAATGTATTATGTGTAATTACCATTGCCTAAAACGATGAGATATTTAAATGTCAACTAAAAATACTTAAAAGATGATTTTTATGTAATTTTAACATGAATTTGAAGGGAGAAACAATATGTTATTGGTGCTGTGCTATTAATTTTTATTTCTCTGCTGAATGAAAAATTATGAATAAATGACAGATGGATGAAATACAGAATAACAAAGAATGTAAACAAAACTAAACATGGATTGAATTAAACTTAAGTATTAAGCATAAGCTTGAATAAAATGGAAATATTTTTAAATGTTGTTATTTAGTTTCTTGCAGAGTAAATTGTTCCCAGTGAGAGGATTGGTAATTGAATAAATAAATACCAATAGACGGAGAGAAGCAGTTTATAAAATAATTCATCAAAAAAAGCCAGAACCTAAAATATTCAAAAAATAATCAATTAGATAGAATATTTGGTTAAATTACAAATACGAAATAAATAAAATGAATAAAATTGCTTGAAATCCATCAAGGATCTGGTAAACAAAATAATCGACTTTCCTAAACGTGGTGTCAATCAATCGCCTCTTATTTTATTCAGAACTTAAATAACCGCTAACGTTTGTTAATTGTCCGTGAATGTCAGAAACATTTGCTTATCTTAGATATGTACAAGTATAGCAAATTTCCTGCGGCAATATCAATGCAATTGAACAGAAATATTTTACGTCAGTAATGCTTGGTATGAAAGCAAATTATGTCTAGTAGATACCAATTTTGCTAAAATGTTATATTACAAATACTGTGATGAAGTGGACCTTGTCCCAAGCCTCAATCCAATTTTATTTGAACCAAGACCAAACATTTGATTTTATCCTACAAATATTGAAGAAAATACTTGTTCAAGTATATCTTACATTTGTTAGTGTTGAGAAAACCACTGCTTCCTTTCGTCTACCAGCAATCATCATTTGAACCATTGGTGCAGTCAAATATAGACCATATGAAAGTCGATCCAACACAGTAAAAATATGCAAAGACAAAAATGTTTGGATGCGTCTTGCACCTCCACCAACTAGAAAATATCTGAATTAAATTTGTGTCCTGATATTCTTACATACTAGTACCTGGTTTACTCGGAAGATAAACTAGTATTATCCACAATACCATAAGAGACCAACACAAAGTATGGAATCCAATATAGAGTGATTTGAATAGTAATGGAAGGTGAAGTAGTGGCGAATAAACTGTAAATAAAATGGTAAACACCACGAGGAAAGTGGACGCAAACCATCCATACTTGTAATATTCATTAAGATACTGAAATAAATAAATAAATAGAAATCTTTGTAGGATTTTATAATACTTTGTACCTTTGTAATGTGCATTAACTTTTTTTCCTTGTACGCAAATCCAGCTAGAACTGAACACAACCAAACTGGACTTCTCATATGCGACGGGAAGTAGATGTAACGAAAAAAGTCTGGAAGCCAGCTGAAATATATAAGCAAACACTAAATCAATTCATTGAATAGTGATATTTATGAGTAGATTATTTACGATTGTAAAGTAGGTTCCATCTTCCCAATATAAGCCAAATACGTCGCCATTAAACAAAATGTCATTATCAAAAAAGCAACAAAACCTACTGCAAATTTAAATTTCTTTCTCATAATAAAGAACAGGAAAGGACTGAGTAATATGAAATGGACATCGACTGACATATACCATAAATGAACAGGACACTAAAATAAATTAATTTCAATTAATTACGGTATTAAGGTATGCTGGCGCACAGAGAATATTATTCCTTATTATGCTCCCAGCATTGACCGCTCGGTAGCTGGACTGCAACGCTCCTGCTCTGCCCATTCGCAAGCCAGTGTGTTACCGAGACGGTTAGCACAAAGGATTTAGTAAATTACCATTGCTTCTGGATTGTAATAATTCTGAATAAATAAATAACTAGTCCAGATGTATTTAGTACAAAAGGTTTTGATTGTACGACGAGTCGTGAACCACATTGGCCCACCTCCCAAGTCACCCAAACTGGTATGATAGATGAGCATCAATGGATACGATGGTAATATGACCCCAAAAATGCGTGATTTCAAACTGGTCCCAAAAGAAGGCTGGTTATATCCCAACATAAATCCATTTATTGTTTGGAATTGATAGAAAACCATAGGTGCCATTAGGACAGATCCAGCTACAGGTGATTGAATCCACTACAATTCTGTTCTATAATATTGAATGAATAAAATAACATATTACTTACTCGGAATGGTATAAAGACGTCAACATTTGGGAAGAATAAATTCATTTCGTAAATACCAGCATACAATACCCATAATGTTGAAATGGATCTAACACCACCCAAAATCAATAATTTCGGTGGATCTATTGTATTTCTTGCAAGCAGTCTTGACATAAATATTTGTAAATTGAAGCATCCCAGAACGTTACCTTTTTTTAGTGATATCTGCTTGATAAACAATGAAAGTAAATTAATTGTAAGTACAAAAGAAGTAAACAAAACAAAAATCCACCTGAAATGTATATGTACAGGATTAATAGTGAATTAAAGTTAATGTAAGATAACTTGCATAACATAGCTGAATTTAGGTGTATCAAACTCATCATCTGTAACATCTATTATTGAATATTGAGAGAATTGTTGTTGAAAGCCAGATGTAGAGGAATTAAGTTGATTAATCTGAAAAGTATCATGCAAAACAAAGATGTCTTCCGTGGTACATTGCTGAGGTACACATAAGCCAATTAGTGCACTCATAGTCCAAATTTGAAAGAATCTTTTAAATTTCTCTGATTCTCCATTAGTCACGTACTTCAACAAGAAGAAAAACATGCCGATCAGGTATTCGCTCAGTCTAGCAATTTGATATTAATCTAGAAATACCTTTAAGTATTCATCAAGTTGATACAAGTAAATTTGCAATGAAACATATTTATAATTATGCCACTTGGAAAAACCATGGCACCTTTCAAAGTCACCCAAAAGTGGCAATTGTTTTAAGTCAGTTAGAGGCAAATGAGCATTCAAATCACGAACTAAAAGGTTGAATGAAAGTAGAATTATATCAATGCAATAAAATTCGTTTTATGGACATACATAAGTTTTGTTTAGATATCAGCAACTTAAGTCGTCCTTCCTTATGAGTAACATAACCAGACAACTCATCCTTGCATCCTTTGCTTAACTTTTCTTGGGCCTCAGGTAAGAGCACAGGATGAAAGTTGTACACAGCATTGGCATCACTTTGACTTAACATAATAAAAAACACAATACATATTAAGTTAACAGAACACAGGTTAATGATGAACATTATTTGATACGCTAATGTCATCCATTCTTTCAATAGTGAAACGAAAATATTTTCTATAGAATTTCAATAATTGCCGCATAGTGAACCTGCAATAGTTGGAATGTTCAACGTAGATAGTTTCAAGGATAATTCCAGTGATAACAGTAGTTTTCCAGATTGTTCATTATTGTTCTTTAAGCTATTAATAGTCAGACTATAGCAGCGACAACAAAGCAAATATTCATGGCTTATGAGTTCAAATCCAACTGAGAATCCAATTCTGAAAATATTCCCACTACATTCAGTTCCAATAATTGCTAATAACCATGATAGTTGATGCAGTATAATGAAGGGGAGGTCGAGTACGGTGTTGGTATCAGATATGGGTAACAGTACGCTCCATCATAAATGTAATTTTCGAATAACTGCCGAAAATACTATTACAATATCATTTTACTTAAGTAAAAAAAGTACAAATAAAATAAATATTATTTCTCTACGTAACAGTCACATAAATATTTAAGACGAGCTTACGTTGTATCTAAACCTTAACATTTCCTAAGCACCATATATAATCAAGCATGTAATCAAGATCACTCCGACTTAGTAACAAGTACGTATTAACCACTCAAATAATTGTTGATACCTTTACATCATTTCCTACTTCTAAGCTTGGTCACGTTTCAATACCTGTGCGTATTAATTAATAAAGCTTTGGTTTTATTCGTTCATTACTCTAGCTTATAGTATTATTGACTTTAAATAAGCCACTTGAATTAATGCACTAATCTATGAGGAAGAATGAAATTATAGCGAGTGATGCAGATATCACATCTACTTGGTTGAAATATCTGATTCTTCATTAATATCAACTTCATTAGTAGTATTTCTGGCCTGTTGTATAGCTTCACTTGGAGTAGACACGTCTTTGACTCGTTCATTCTCATAATTTTCAAGATTTGTTCTTGTATTATCGCTATTCTGGTTAGTAGGTTGCACCTTGACTTGTGTTTGCTGCATTGTTGAATAATCTTGTTGTTGGTATTGTTTCTGTTGCTCAATATTATCACTGAGTTCTCTACCACGAGTTTCGATTGGCAGGATTAAACATGCAATTGCTGCTAAAATAGCTGCCACTGCATATACGGATGTTGCGGCATTTATAGAATATTTTACCAGAACCTAAAAACTCAACTTGGAAATTGATTGTGACTTATGAATTCACATGGTGGTACCTGTGCCACATAGGGAGTTACCATGGCACCTAACCGAGCCATTGCACTGCAAGAACCTACACCAACAGCACGTAAAGATGTCGGGTATACCTCCGGTGTGTAAACATATGCCGCTTGGAAAACACCAGCGATAATCCCACGAGCCAAGAAGAGCATAAAAGTGAGGAAAGCTCTCCTACAACAATAAAAATCTTGCTGCAAAGATTACTTTATGTCAAATTACGAAAGCTTACGTTTCGGTGCAGACAACAAGGAAACAAACACAAACAGCAAATACCACAAATTGAACAGCCATCGTTTTCTTCCTGCCAAAGCGCTCAATGATAAAGATGGTAGCAAAGATGCCAGGAAACTCAGCAAGGGTGGTCCATAAAATATCCATGTAATCCTTCGTTTGTAATTGGCGGCATTCGGCAGAACAAGTTTCTATGTTCCGGTGTGGTTTAGACATGCATGCGTTTTCAGAATTTTCAAATAATTCGGTTGTCATTAGAACGAGGCCATAGTAACAGAAAGCGCAAGACATCCTAGATGAACAGACATTAATTTAGTCATGCAATAGGCTTCCATTGATAGTTTGATTGTAGTTACCAGATAAACCATAAAAGTAATGACGTCCGCCTTAAATAAGGTACCAACAAATCCCTGAAGCGCCCTCTATGCGGGGACGCAGCATTGGCATCATCTACCACCAATCTTCCAAGTAACATCGGTTTACCATTGTCTTTAGCTATTTTCTCAAGAGTAGCCAGTGCTTTTTCTGTTTGCCCACTTGCCACATGAAATCTAGCAGATTCGGGCAACCACTGTAATGTAAAAATAAGCATATTTTAAACTCACAATAGTTGCACACCTTTATTGTGCTCACAGGAGTGATTACTGTAAATGCCAATAATGGTCCCGTGGACAGGAAGAGCAGCCATTGCCACCCTAGAGTAGGCATGATTACAAGTGCCAATGTTACTTCAAAGCACGCTCCTAGTGCCCAAAAACACTAAAACACAAACATCATTCATCATTATTCTTAGCCCTTTCCTACCCGTATGCCAAGTCTAAGGTTTTCGTGGTATGTGACTGTGAGCAAACTGTTACCCACTCTGGTCATAGACCACCATACCGTACTTCACCTCCCACCACTAACCGCAGATAGCTAGACCATTTGTTCGGGAGGTTGAAATACACACACAATAATTATAATACTAGATGACTTTTGGCACTCACATCAAGGAGCACAACACATTTCGCTCTCTGTTTCGTTGGCAGAAACTCCGCATATAAAGTAACTCTAAAATAACACAAATTTATAAATCGCGTCGATGTAGAGTAGTGAGGTAGAAAGAATACATACGATTGCGGTGTACATCCAATTGCAAAACCAACCAAAGCACGCAGAAACAAGACCCACATGTAACTCGGTGCGATTGAACTTAGAACGCCGTAGTAGAGCAATAAAACGGAACATAAAGTCAATGCGCTTTTTCGTCCGTACCGATCGCTTAAATTGCCCCAGAACGTTGAGGATAACATCATTCCCAGAAACACTATCGTTGTAGTTAATGCTTGTTGATATCTACATTACATTTATAATTGCATCCTGTATATGGATTAAAAAATGTGAAAATTATAACACACCTTGATATGTGCCAATGACAGTGTAAGGCGGGGGATAAAATTGATAAAATTGTCATTTCCATACTATCCGCCATCCAACAAAGACCAGTCCACAGGGATAATTTTACTTGGAACCATCCGAATCCCAATGCGTTTACCGCTTGCGTCACAGTGAAAGTGTCTAACAGAAAGAAATAGAACACAGAAATTGCGTATTATTATATATTAACATTCTCACTCTGTTATTTATTCAGATAAATTAATTATGATCATTGTATAATTACCATCCGGTACAACCGAAACAGATGCCATCTCAATCTCCTGCGGTAGTCCGCCCTCGTTGTCCCCATGCCTGGGCACAACGTGATTTACTTGTTGCGAATATGAAGAACGTGAAACACCTTGATTGGACCCATCGTCAATATCTTCATAGCCCTTGTTTCGTTTCAACACCATTTAACTCACGGCACACGCACGCAGAGACCAAAGACGACTTCCGAAGAAGCCAATATTGTTCGTTTCGATTTGTTTTTCCTATGGGTATTACATGTGTTTCTTAGCTCTTTCTAATTTGAAGCGATTCTTAGGTTTCTCATTGCTTACACGAGAAAAAGTTTCAATTTGACAATATTTGAATCGTTACTCTAGTCAGATGGTTCTTGATTTCTCTTGTAAGTGAAGTAAGAATCGCGGCATTACTGAAGAAGAACGGTAAACTTGGTCGTCGTCATCACTGAGCTTAGGTCTTCGGCATGTTTGGCATAAGAGGAATGCAGTGGGAGAGGTGAGTCAACTTAAGTCATATAGCAGTCGACTGGGGAATCAGCTGAGTGTTTGCCTTGGAGAAGTTGGGAGAAGTTTTAAGTCGCCTTAATATTCAGTGCTGCTATGTAACCCATGTAACCTATTTTATCACATACTCTTATCTATTCTATTTATGACTGGTCGCTTTCCATTGTCATATAGTTGCTAAGTATAACGCTGCGCAATTTTTGCAATTTACTGGAATAATCGCAAGTGCTTTAAAATGAAGTTTACAACAAAAGGTTTAATAGCACCTGTATTTACGCCATTTCAAGAGAATGGGTAAGATAAGTATACTTCCAAACTATTATCTATCTAGTCACAATTAAAATGTATCCATTTTCAGAGATTTGAATCTAAGTGTTATACCTAAATATGCAGACCTTTTGTTTGAAGACAAAAGCCTTACTGGTATTCTTGGTAAGTCTCAATGTCTCAAAATTAATATGCTTTAATAGGAATATAATGAAGGCCCATTAAATGTGCAACAAATTAGTTAATGGCACCAGTGGAGAAGGAATGTCTATGACCCCACAAGAAAGGAAAGCAGTGACTGAATCATGGCTACAAGTAATCAAGGAGAAAGGTTTAGTGAAACCTCCACATGTTATGATTCAAGTTGGAGGAACATCTCTTCCTGATACTTTGGATCTAGCAAGACATGCTGCTGCACACCAAGTTGATTCTATTCTTTGTTTGCCAGAGTTGTACATCAAACCAAGAAATTGTTCAGAGCTCTTGGATTATTTGAGTTTGGTTTCCAAAGTGGCACCAAATACTCCTTTATTGTATTATCATATTCCAATGTTCACAAATGTTAATAGTAAGTTAACACTAAATACATTTAAGAAGGACACAGGAGTGATATTGTTCATTTAGTTCATATGGGTCAGTTTTTACAATACGTGCGTGAAAATGCTGAGCGCGTTCCAACTTTTGCTGGGATTAAATTCACATCTTATGATTTAGATGAAGGATATGATGCATTGAAGAGTGGATATTCTGTTTTCCTAGGAGCAGACACGGTATTTATTGACATACTTTATATTTCTATGAAAACCATAATTTCGTTGTGTTTAGTTAATGCTTTCAGCATCTCATTTGGGCTTTGACTCTACAATAGCAGTAACTTTGAACTTTTACTCCTCAAAGATAATGAACCAATCTGTTTCCAATGAAGAAAGGCAAAGAGATCAGCTTGATCTAATTGAACAAATCAAAATAATAACTAAACATGGTACTATTTCTCTATTTCTTGCAGATTCATTAACATAGCATTGTCATTTACAATTTTGCAGGGTGTGGACAAGTGCCCTCAATGAAAGCAGCTATGAAAATCATCTCCCAACTGGACTGTGGTCCTGTTAGACCACCAATGCGATCTTTAACTAAACAACAGGTTGAAACAATGGCTGCAAGTCTTTTGGCAAAGACATCACTCAAAAGAAAATAATTATGAATAAAATGTGGAATCATCACCAACACCATGTGCCATCCATATTACACTTCTCTTGGAACCATAAATGCATCAATTGGTCATTAACATCTAAATCTAGTACTGACATTGATAATTTCTTAAACGGCACCTGCAAAGTAATATGTTTTAATGTGTTGTATACTTTTGCTCGGAAATAAAATTACCATTGTTGGTGGAAAGATTCGCTTGCAATCTCCTCGGTTTAAATGCTCTCTATGAGCATCTTTCAAATCCTGTTGCAATTCGTCATCTTGATCCAGACAATACTTGCATAACTTGCAATCTAAATCATCACAATTGTCCCTGCAAAGTGCACTAGAACATAAATTCGGTAATACCATTATATTCTTGTCACTGGTTTCCATATCTTGGTCTTCCTGTGATCTAAGAGTAGCTGCTTTCTGTACCCTGTCTCCAAGACCAACTAAACCGAATAAATTGAATAACACCTGTTCATAGAGGAGTTGGTTTGGTTTAAAATGCGCTGATGACAAATTAGGACTCATATTAGCTTCCAATAGATACACATTCAGTTGTTCATCAACGAGAAAATCAATTCTCATTAATTCAAAGAAATTCCTTTTTGATTTAAATCTCTTAAGCACATTTTTAAGTTTGGATTGCTTTGAAAGAATGGCCAGTCCAATTGACTCTTCAATCTGCTTCCAAATTGTGGTACCATCTCGTCCGTCATCAGCTAGATAAGCATTCAGACTGTCCCTCATTCCATAACCCATTTTCTTATACCAAAATTGAATCTTGGGCACCTCCCAAATTGGTAGATAGTCATCTCCAACAACATATTTATCCAGGTTATTGGCATCAAACGGTTTCAACTTCTGGGGACAAAATCTCAAAAGGACATCACCATTGTAGATGTATATTCGGAGCGGGTCCACTGAGGTAATTATTGTGTAAATACCGATGTCAAACATGTGACCACTGACTAAAAGTGGTTTATCAAGAAATTCCTGAACAAAAGATCCATTTTTCTCAAGGATGCCTTTAGATTTAATTTCATCCAATGATTGAACTTTAATATGCCTGTGTTCATTGTGCTTGATAACATATTGCTTCTTCGGAAATTTCTGCGTAAAGTTCAGAAACCTTTCCCTGTCATTAGGTAACTTAAACGCAGGTAGGATATATTTTAATGGCGTGGTACTAAGTTCCACTTTGGTAGTAATATATCCACATCCTGGAAGATGGTTGACTTTCTGGTGTGGTTTTAAATTCTTCAGTTTTTCGTATTGGCTTACAAAAGGATAATCATACGCCCACAAAACGTCCCAATCTTTAGGAATATGTGTTTTGTCTTTGCCAATGACAGGTCTTTCTTGTTTGTATCCGAACGAATCCAGAACCCTATATACATGTTTCAACCGAGTGTCACCTACAGTTGGCGAGGTTCGCAAATAGGTCCAATATGTACGTCCAAGAGATTTCTCTGAACCATCGGATTGGGCTTTATAATGAGATTGATTTACTTCATCTACTTGACAAGTTGCAATTTCGTAGAAGCATCGCTTGCATTCATCAATTCCAATGTATGCCATTGTGGTAACTGCAATGACGGTTATCAAAACGGAAATCACATTTACTCTATCACATGAATTGATATATCCCATAATAGTTGATTGTTTTGGTTTGGAAGAAAGAGAATATTTAAAACTGCCGTGCTTCTTGGTTTCTTTTAGGGCATCCTGCTGATGGTCACTTAGTGAACTATCGCTGGAATTTTGTTCGTTGTCCTCGATTTTCTCTTGGGATTTATAAATGATTTCTTTTGGCTCAGTTTCACCTTGAATTTCCTTTTTATTTCGCATGATAACTTTTTAAACTCTGAAATTACAGGCAATGCAGCACAAGTCACAGCAAAGAAACTAACGTATTGAAGTTAGATAAGAAGTTTTGGCTTAAGTGTTAATGCAAATGTAACGGTACAGCCAGATTCGGAGTCACAGTCACTCTCGTCACTCTCTTTGCTCGACCACACGCGAGAAACACCTGATCATCAAGTGTCTTCAGGTATCCATTGCGCTTAATCGTATGAAAGTAAAAACGTTCTGATGCTGTATAAATTCAAGAAACAAACAATTTCTGAGGAGAATACTCAATATCATGCACCAAGTGACTAAGAACATTGAATAACGAATGTATGTCGCGCCAATAATGGAAGAACAGAAGGAGAGCCGTCCGGCGCAGTAATAGAAAGTGCCATTTCGCTTAATTAATCTATGTTGCATTAGCTACATACAATACAATACATATACATACAATACAGGATAAATGACTAGTTGCACACCTGAGAAAACGTGTTCTCGGCTTAACGCAATGTAATAAAGTTATTAAGATGGAAATGACTTTCAGCACATAAAACAAGTAGTGTTTTATAATTATTTTAAATTTAAATAGGAAAAAAATAAATAATACATATAATACGAAATGGTAGTGTAATTTAAAATGTTGGTGTTATCTATTTGTCTTTTAAATTTCTTAATTGTGCAACCTATTTTAAAAAGTAAGCAACCCAAACAGCAGATTGATGACATCAGCAAACCAACTACTTTCGTATTTGTGAATATAAACCATGCACCAAAGAAAATAACGAAAACTTGACTAGATAAATTAAACAATGTCTGCAATCGATAGAGTTCGACTAATGGTCCTTGGAGACTCCGGTGTTGGCAAGACATCATTTGTACATATGGCTGGTATGTTATAACAAGCACAAGAATGTACTACTTAAGAATTCATTTTCCTGTAGCAAACAATGAACCATTAAGGAACCCTGGCTGGACTGTTGGGTGTTCTGTGGATGTAAAACTTCACGAGTACAAGGAAGGTACACCAGGACAAGTTACATACTTTGTTGAACTCTGGGATGTAGGTGGTTCTGCAAACCATCATAATACCAGACCAGTTTTCTACACCCCTTGTCATGGTGTTATTCTAGTTCATGATCTTACCAATCGCAAATCAGAAGAAAACTTAGGAAAATGGCTGTATGAAATTGCCAGCAAGGATACATACAAAGACAGGGAGGTTAGTCTGCTGCCAATGCAAAGCTTTGATGAGGCTGATCCAGAAAACTTTCTGGGTAGTATACAGGTTCCAATCTTAGTAATAGGGTCAAAATTAGATCAAGTTGATGATAAAAAATGTTTAAATAGAACAAGCAAGTTGGGAAATCAATTTGATGCTGAGGAAATTCTATTAGATTGCAGACAACCAAGGTATTTGGCTGCAGGAACAACAAATGCTGTTAAGCTAAGTAGATTTTATGATAGAGTTATTGAAAAGCAATATTATTCCAAAAACTCAGTTCCATCTTATAGTGATAGGTATAACTCTTTGTCGCCGAATTTGCCACCAAGGTTTTATGCAACAACACATCAGGATTAAACAACACCTTACATATAAAATTTGAAGTATGAAACTATAAAATAGTATTTTGTATTAATGTATTTTTTGTTTTCTCCTGAATACCTTTTCTCCTTTTACTTCTAAAATTCTCTAAGTGTTGGTTATTTGTTTTGATGTTTTAAAATCTTGCTGTTTGCTTTGCCATTGTCTTATTAAGAAGGATGCAACATTTTCCCATGTTTCAATTATTTCTTCTAATTTGCTTGGAGAATAACAAGCAGAAGAAATTAAACCCCATTTATTCCAATAGAAAAACTTGTTTGTTTTTGTATTGTCTTAATATATGCATTGACTGCAACTTTTAGGCACTCATCTTTTACAAGTGTGATCATAACTTATGCTCTGGTACAATACTTTTTGCTGTAATATATGTTTGTATTGATCATCTCTTTTTTAGGTGCCCTTTATTAAAAGTAGGTTCACAAATATATTCTGCAAAATTCACATAGTGGTTTAAATCAAACGTGATCTTAGTTGCTGAAAGTGATTTACCATTTTGCTGTTGGTTCTTGTTCCAACCAAGAAGTAAGTTTTCCATTTCATCTAGCCTATGTGTTCTTAGAATAGATAGTTTGGTTACTCCTTGAGATGGATTAAATGTCTTAATTTTGTCATTACTATGAAGTACTGTGCAAATTCTGGATGCTGTATGATTATATTTCTTTACCATGTCTTTTATCATAATCCCCCGATCACTTAGTTCTATGATTTTAAGTTTCTCGTTAAGTTTTTAACTTCAATCTTTTTGTTTTGACCTCTCCTTGTAGTTTGGTTTGTGACATCTTCATGGTTTTAGCTTTATTCCATCAGAAATAACAACTGGATACGAATTGATAACATATGCAGTCATAAAACGAAACGTGATAACTCTCAAATTATTCGTTACTGGACGCAATGCAGGACATTGGTTATTACAGGTCTTTTGCACTAATACGATCCTGGATTATGTGTTACCAACTGGTGGTTAGTTCCAAACGTGTCAGTGGACAATGACTGACACTTGTTTTGTGTGAAACGTCGACGAAGTCGCTCGTCAGGATCACTGCAGCCTACGACGAAGGTCCCGGCGCGACGCACCCGCCTTTACCCTCTACTTCCACATCGTTCGTGAAGTGTGCCTCTGTGGATGCCACCGTGTGTGGTGCATGTGCTGCAGTGCGTTGCGATTGTGGAATTCATCCGCTGAACGTGCCTAACGCCCCGGATACCATCTGAAAAAAGTGCTCGTGCACAAGTGTTGAATTTTCCTTCTAGTAAGAATCTCATCTCGAGTTTCATGCTCCGGAAGTAGTGCTCCTACAACCACCCCCTGATCACCAACCGCCTACGCCGCCGCCAGCACCATGGCGAAGACATACGACTACCTCTTCAAACTGCTCCTTATCGGCGACTCTGGTGTTGGCAAGACGTGTGTACTCTTCAGGTTTTCTGAGGATGCATTCAACACCACTTTTATCTCTACCATTGGTATGATATTCAACAATGCACAAAGATCATTATGAGTAAAAGTCATTGTCATTTGTGGAAGTTGTGAGTCATCAGTCTGCATTTTTCATTGAATTCATCCTCGCCAGTGGACAATGTGTTTATGAATTAATCGTTGAATGATCAAAATGTATGCGACTCTCAATTTTATTTTACAATACGGTGTTTTGTCCGTTGGCCCTCGAGCGTAGTGCCTCGAAGCGAAGCAGCAGGAAACTTGTAACGCTAGTGTAATTATTTATTTTTTCTGTCTGATTTGTCGACGTCAGGGCTACCGCATGAACAATGGGAAGATAATTTCACTTAAACCCAGCATATTTAGTAAGAAAAGAAATGGGGAATGTTACAATAAAATATAAACATATTCTAATTATGTCATTTCGTATGGATAATAATTTGGCAGATTATCTCAATGATATTTATCAACATATCCACATTTCTCAATTTAGTGAATGAATTCATTGACGGGTCTTTACATTCGGAATTACTGGTATATTGTTGGCTCATTAAGTCCAGAATCTAAACTGTTGTGTGTTCTTGATGAAGTAGAATTAGGCCACACCTACAATTGTTACCATCCCGCATATTTAGGAGTTGAATTACTTCATTCATTTCTTATTTTAGGTATAAGATGACACTGCCCTCATTGATATGATATGTCTCAAGTAAAGAATGCTCAGATGACAGTATTTCATTTAGTTTTTATTTGATCAAGGTTGTGGTTTTGCCATAACTTAAAATAATCATCTTTGAGTATGTATTGCTAACGAGGGATAGATAAAGTGGATAATGTGTTCGCGGAGGCCAGATTCTTGTTACAAAGTCCATCCATATTGTACTACATATTAATTTGCAACAAGTATTTTATGGTCGGTAAACTAGTGTAATTGCTATATTGTTTCAGGTATTGATTTTAAAATCCGCACGATAGACTTAGACGGCAAAAAAATTAAATTGCAAATATGGTAAGTGGACATTTTAAGTTATTTAAGTATTTCGTTGATTTTGGCTTGATATTTATTGTATTTACATGACTTCTCTTTGACACTTAGTGTTTGGTTAATGTTTAAAATGTTTTCAGCGCTTTGTCTTCCTCCGTACGTCTAATTTGTTATGGTACTTGTTAATTTATATTGTTTGTATTCAGTGGTGTAGGTAGGCCATTTCTTGGTCGGGCGATGGATATTATGAAAATTAAGTTACCAAACTTTGTCAAAAAATAAAAATCTAGAAGTATTAAGTAAAGAACTCAACACTTTTATCCCCACCACTGACAACAAACGATATAAATTAGCAAACACAATTTCAAATTAGACTTACTGAAGAATGCAACATGCCGGAAACATTTTTAAACATTAGCAAAATAATAAGCGGCGAAGTAAAATTATCCCAATAAGTATTTCATTTGCTTTGGGTTTCTGTCACAAATAGTTGTTGCGCTGATAACAACATTATCAGAACCTCCTTATAATGTGCATTAAATTGCATACTACATTCATCAACTACACATTGCACCCACTTTTCTCCACCGTCGTATATTGTTAGATCAATAGTTCCCGTACTGATTAAAGCGCTTTAGTATATTTTTAATATTGAATGTATTTGCATGATTTTCCTTTCATTTTTAGGGACACCGCAGGCCAAGAACGTTTCCGAACAATAACAACAGCTTATTACCGCGGCGCAATGGGTATTATGCTCGTGTATGACATTACAAACGAAAAAAGCTTCGAGAATATTAAGAACTGGATCAGAAACATTGAAGAAAATGCTTCGGCAGACGTAGAAAAGATGCTTTTAGGTAACAAATGTGAGCTTGATGATAAGCGACAGGTGTCGAAGGAGCGAGGTGAGCAGCTCGCCATTGAATATGGTATCAAGTTCATCGAAACAAGTGCGAAAGCCAGCATTCGTGTGGAGGACGCGTTTTATACTCTCGCACGGGATATCAAGGCGAAAATGGAAAAAAAGCTGGTATGTATTAAGGGCTACAATTATATTTGAAAGATTGAAATAATTAGTGTAAGGCGTAGTGTATTGTGATTAATAATGTGTCTCTTTCTTTTCTTTTTATCCTACTTGTGATGGGCAGAAGGTAAATAATCCACGTTCGGTTATAGGCATGATTGGAAACCTGCATGCAAATTTCTATGTTTCTTCTTTCTATATTGGCTAGCACTTGAAAAACATTCTAAACTAGTGATCGATTTTCATACACCATGCGGATTGTTTTTGTACATGATAATGGCGCATGTTTATTATGCATAGTAGTCTGATACATTAATGCAATTTATAAACGTACACGCTTTATAAACAATTTCCTCAATAATTTATGCAAGTCCTCTACTCGATCGATGACTAACACTGCTTATACACTCTTGCATACACACCATGCTATATCAATGTTTGACCAGCGATTTGATTTCACACTGATTATGTCATCGCGATATAATTAATAATGATGGCATCGATGTTCTCTAGGAGGCAAGCAATCCACCGAAAGGCGGCCATCAACTGAAAGCATCCGAGCCTCAACGGAAGCCTACCAACTGGTTCTCGCGCTGCACCCTGCTCTGACCATCTACCAATAGTGACGTTATCAAATTTATACATACTACCTGCATATACATATAACGATAATAATTAAACATTAAGACGCGCGAAGCGACTCGACGAGGTTTTATCAAATAATGTGAGAGTGAAATGCAATCCATGCGCGAGTCGCATAAGGATTCGATTAATGTATTACTTGGGGTAATGTATAATGTTAAACGACCGTAAGTGGCACATTGGAAGCAAACATAAGTTGCAAGTTGACGAAAACAATGAATGTGAATTTATATAGGAAATACGATAAGCTGAAAACTGATGATTTGGGGATTAGTAACACTAAACTGAAGACTTACTTAAGTGTAAAATGTATTGTAACAAAATTTTTTTATATGTGCTTCGCAGAAGCCTACGAATTTTCTAAGCGAGAGCACATATTCAGTGTTTAGATAGCGCGTTAAATTATGCTCCTTATTGTATTGTTGTTAATTTTGTTGCTTGCGAATACACCTGAACTTAACAAAGGGATTAATGCAACTGAGCAGGGAACGCTATACCAGCATCTAACTACGAAAAGACTAAGAAACAACCAGTTCTAGCTTTAATGCTAGCGAATTTCTATCAATATATATCTATCACTTGGAACCATTTACAAGACATATACAAGCATGAGATATCATCTTTGAAGGCATTTGATAACTTTATAAGGGAAACTGATTCGATTAACGCAATTAACATTAAGCTTACAGCAGTAAGTAGAAAATTAGCTGGAAATTGCAATCATCCTAGACGTTGAAACAATCACTGTCAAGATACTGAAGCAGGTATATTATTTCTGTCTGACTATTAATTAGAAATTTGTTGTTAATTATAAAGAGCTCCAAAATTTACTATCAGCCAAGTACGGAAACATGTGATGCTTTGTGGATTGTTGCTCAATAGGAGCGACGACTTTTCATGCATTTCAAACGCTGGCCAGCACTGCTTTGGAAATTTGAATTTTTTAACGGTTCTATTTTGCAACATTTGTGTGATTTGCAAAATGTGGGACCAACCAATTTATACCCTTTCTTTGCTTCCCTTGCATACATTTAAATAACTATTTTAAAGTGTCAAATATTAAATTACGTCTGTTTAATTGAATAAGTTAGTGACCAGTACTTTAGATTTTCTGCTCCTTTCTTTATGGACGCAAATGGTTAATAATTTATCGAGGTGATTTTTTGATATTATATGTGAGATAAGAACGCACTATCTGTTCTAATATATTAGCTTACGGTTTTATCATATTGCAATATTTTTGTTTTAATGCGAAGATGTGAACTTCTTGAAATGAATTTGTGAGTATGTTTAGTCCTATGAACGACAAAACTTTAGTTAATTTATTTATGTTAGTTCCATCTCTATTAAGTTTTTATAGTCGCGGACAAAATTCAATGCGGTTTCTTGGAACACAAATACGGAACAACCAACAATAGGGCCGAATGTCACGAATGTGCTAAACGAAACTAACAAAATATTGTACATAAGACATAAACAAACTTAATATAAATACAAATGACACAATGATACAAGAAACAAAATTACAATAATATAAACCAGGAAAGTACTTTCTATCTTTTTTCCGGATAATTTATTTAACATATTTCCCCTTAAGTACAATTTCTTCAAAATATTATTTTTCTTGACGAGTTGGTATAAGTTTCCACTCCTTAACAGAACGATCAAAGAGGGCTCTCCTTAAGGTGTATAAAAAGTTGCCTACTTTAATCTACTTTATTGCGTTTAAACTAAGGGTCCGGCGGCTACATGTTTGTTCCTCTTGGAAGGTGACTTGAAAAAGGCGCAAAATATATCTTAAAAGTGATGCCATGCTAAGATATTATTATTTGGATATTAGTCTGTACGTATATCGCATTTAATTAGTTACTTCAACATTTCCGGGTATTTTCTGACATTACATGTGAAAGTTTGTTTCTAACCCTATTTTCTTCCCTGCTACAGCAAGACCCAGACCGTCGAATTAACGGAAGCTTTCTTCAAGCAACATATTTTACATTGTTTAGGATCGCTTTTTGGTGGAGTTTCACAAGAAACCAACGTGGATTTACTGAAATACGATCCTGAAAAGTTGAGGGCCATTATTAGGGTTCAAGCAAATCAGATTGTAAAAGTCAGAGCTGCTCTCACTTTTGCCCAAGATTACAAGGGATATCCAGCACAGTTTGTCATTCATAAAGCAAGCCCTCTTCTGCTGAGCTTGCAAGGAGATAGTAGAGATTATATTCATTAAATTGAAGATATAGGAGGAAAATTCCATAATGACAGTGCAATTCAAATTTTCCCATAAAGATTTGGTCATTTTTGCCACAAAGGAAGACCATAGTAAGCCAAGTACTGTTAAGTTGTCTGAACCTGAGCCACAGCCTGGATTAATTCTTGCTAATGGGGATATAAACTGGAATTGTCCATGTCTTGGAGGAATGGCAACTGGACCTTGTGGAGTTGAATTTAGAGAAGCATTTTCATGCTTTCACTATTCAAATGCTGACCCAAAAGGTTATTTAGTTTCAGTTCAATTCATAAGCATTTTTCATGAAATGCAGACATATTTTTAGGTAGTGATTGCTTTGACAGATTCAAAATTATGCAGACATGTATGCAGAGATTTCCTAAAGTATACAACAAGGAAATTGCTGATGATGATGACTTGTCTGAAGCAATTCAGCAAACAGAGCTGGCTGCAATGGAGGAAGAGGAAGGACATCCAGGACCTTCTGTTAGGGCTACCAGTGAAAGTTCTAGTAAATAATTATTTGTAGGATTGATTTTCCTTTAGGTTATCACAAATGATATCTGAATATGTGATTGCATTGTTGAAGTTGTTCTATTTTTACGTAAATAATGTAATTACTGTCACATTAAATGAAATGGAGAATGTGAAAAGTTGTTTACATTACACTTCTCATGCACCCGTAACGGGAAACGTATTAATTAGATATTCGGTTTTGATAAATTCCATTCGTGTCGCGTTATGCTAGATAAATCTGTGCAGGAAAGAATAGTTTTTTTGAACTGTTGAGGAAGGGTCGGATAAACGTGATGGTATTGTTCGAGTGCCTCGTTTATTAAGGAAAAAAAAGGCGCGGCGAGTTTTACTATTATGTGTTTCTGTGGTTGTCCTTTAAGTTTTTGCTTCTACTTTAGAGGAAACTTAATTCATTCAAATGTATCTTCTAGGACTTGAACAAGCTTTAATTAATTCTGTGTTGAAAAACCGAAGTAAACTTGGTCTCTAGTTGAATCAGGAAATTATATTCATAAATCAGTGCATTATTTGAAAATGATACTATACATTACAATATTTTCTTCTATTATAGAACTTTTCCATTTACAAAATCGGCTGATTATTAGTTGACCCAGTAACAATGCTAATATATACTCATTTGTTTATTTTCCCGGCTTTATTGTTGTTAGGAGATTAAACATTACAAATTTTTTTTCCGCGTACTGAACGTAGTAATTTGCAGCAATAGCTACTTTCAATTTCAGTGAATGCATTAAGCACTAAATTACCGCAACCCCATTTTTATAATTGGACAACAAGCCAACTTATCATATTCTAAACGGAAGTGCAATATACACAGGTACCTTGTAATACTTCAAATAAAGACAAATAAAAACGGAGAGAAAATGTTTTATTTACATTTTCGGATGGTAGCTAAACAAAGTTATTAGCGCACTAGTATGAAATGTGTGCTACAATCTTCAAACTCACATTCTTTACACCCAAATCAATCGTAGCGTTATATAACAATGAATGAAGTAATAAGTCGTTCTACTAATTTGAATAAATCCAATCTGTCTTCTTTTGGATTCTTTCTTCTAGGAATCATGCGCTTTACCTAACACAATCGCTCATTTACATTCATTGTGAATGGATTTCGTAAACATACTAAATCTACACAAATGAAATATAAAAACCCATTTTCAAAATGTTTGTAAGTCAGGAAGATAAATCCAGCCTACCTGTTGAGCAACAAATTTTTGATGTTAATTACATTAAAGTAGATAACGTCAGACTTTTTGCGTTAGTTCATAACATTAACAGATTTGAAACAAGTCAGGAAGCTCCACGATTAAAAGATAGCTAGAACACAGCATCAAGAATACTGAAAGAAAGTTTATATTTCTTGTTGAGAATGTTGCAATTCAACATTTATATCTATATATATTTATCTTAAGCTCTATAAAGGTTATTATTTTGGGTTATTTTTTGATATACTAACTGACCTTTATTAATATTTTTATAATTTACATATTTTATGCAGTTGCACATTGTAATGTAGTAATATAATTCGATTTAAGACAAAATTATATCTTAATTAGATTTCTTATAGATGCATTTTAAAATGTTAATTAGAAACGTATTTTTAATAGCAGCATGTAATCTTATGAATTAATTATAACTTGCTATCATAAAACAGAAACGTGAAATTATTTCTTTGTGAAATTATACTTCTTATTATAAATTCATTTATATCTTATGTACAACAGACATCAGTATGCTTAATCTCTCTCATCACGATCATCACTTTCAATTTATTTAAACGAGTGATTGCATTTTGTTATGTTGAACAAATTACATAACTTTTAACTCAAAGACTCAAGCAAAAGCCAGAACATTTGACTAAATAAATTAAATGCTCTACATCTTAGGAGAGACAAAATCGGTCACATGCAAATTGCAATTGCAATCGAAAACAAGTCTCGTGCTTTTATTACGTCTATGATACACACTGTAATTAGCAGAGTGTTAAAACGCACTCGTTCTCGTCTTGCAAGCATGAAATGCATTAGGTTTTCATTTCACCTGGGTTACTAGACTTGATGTTGTCTATTGTTAGTGAGGTCGCTTAGTTTACTTTTCTCGGTTACTTTAGCGGAGCTGAATTGCGTTATATAAGAGTAACACTTTTCTCGTTTCGCCAAGCATCTATAGTCACATAGATTACGATTGTAAGAATTAGACAAAATCACAAGAATGTATGTCACACGCACATTGCATTAAAGACTTATAGTAACAAGCTGATTTAACCATTAGTGTGCAAAGAAACAAAGGAAAGAATGAAGATAATGGAAACAATTAGGACAATTTTGCGTTTATTTTACGATTCGGACGGTACGATTGGTTGGAACATGAACATCATTAACTATTTGCCAATCATTATGACCTGAGCAAATTGGCTCAAAATTTACACGTACTTTGTTTGCTTCCTGGGTATTAACAACTCGCTTTGTACTGGCTTTACATCTGGCTAAAAACAAATTGAAACATTCCTGACTCGTTTAACTAGTGCCTTAAGCAATGTTGTTGAATGCTAAAAACACGAATTTCAAAGTTAAGTTGTTATATCAAAGGAAATTTACGAAACTTGATGCAAGAAATATGCAACTCTAACCATAATTGTCATGCTTTAGAGAAGATCAGTAATGACATAAAACCTAATTGGCTCTAAGAAGAAGTTCAAACACATGTGAGTGTCGCGTTTTAATTCGTTTCGCACGAGTTGTAGAATCATGTAGACGTAAGCGTGATGATTGAAAGACATTTGTGGATTTGTGAAATCAGTACTGGTTTCCGCTTTTCTTTCGTTGCTTCTTCTTAATTTCAACACTTGTTTTTATCTAACTAGTGGTTATGGTGTTATACATATGGTGTTATACATAGATTCCGCTTATTAAAAAATATGTATTGTTAGGCGGTGCATCGTTCATCTGTCGATTTTATATGTGGATTACAAATATTTCGCAAGTAACACTCCGAAAAAATTTACCTATAAATAATGAAATAATTGTTAAAGCAAATATATCTTATTAATACAAATATTGGAATTTTAGTTAGGAAAATCAATGAGAAACAACTTTACTTTATTCTGCAAATATAATGTTTATTATGGACCTTGTACTAGATGCAGAAATGCTGGTCCTGATTCAGAACAGTTTGTGTTTTACATTTGAATTAGCATGATTGCATTATTTAAAAAATAAATTGGTTGATTAATAATTCTCAAGCAATAAAGTTGACTCATTGAATGCCTATAATATAAAAAAATGTTTAAACAAGAATTAAGCATTCCTTCAAACTTGGTCCTGAAGTTATCGCACACTTCAGGACCAAGTTTGAAGTTTGACGTTCCTTGTATGGAGTTTTTCTTTCTTCCTTGGGAACGTTGTAGAAGAGAGATGTGAACTTTACATCCACCACGGTCCAGCTATCAGGCCACCAGTGATGGGAGATTAAATACGGTGTCGGTCTATGATCGGCGTGGGTAACAGCACGCTCACAATCATAAACCACGTAAGTCTACACCCGTCATTTGGGTTCAAAAAAGATAAGAATAATGATAACGTTTTCGGCATTTTGCCTTCTCCAGTATTTGATTTGTTGGCTTGGGCAAAAGCTTCTAGCCGCAAGCTAGGTTTGGATAAAGCAAAAAAAAATATTAAAATGCCTATTTGGGCTTGATAAAATTTTAAAAAATGAAAGAGGCAATATGCCAGAAATGTTTTTATAACATCAATTATTTCCAAAGTACCAACTCGTCTCAAAAAAGTCTTTTTTTATATTAATTAGAGTGATGAATATTAAGCGGATACTTTATCTAGAATTTCAATAAAAACTTATTCGAAAAACTATATAAAAAGCTGCAATTTGGGTATATCTGACACGTAATTAGATTTAGATGTTTTATTTTATTACCACAACGATTTAGAAAATTTATTCAAAATATAAATTTTTTATTTATAATAATTTATTCAGCACATTTTTCTTTCAGCAATAGTTACTACATAAGTTACAGATGACTAATAATATTGGTTATTGCAATCGCCATAGCTTAGCAATGCACTAAAGCAATTTAATTTAAAAAATGAGCGTTTTTTAAAAATACTGCATCTATTTCACTTTTGTTCCAATTCCACAATATTTTTGCTTATTACTGATACAAATGCATTTCTTTGAAGTAATATTTGTTGCTATGTGTACTTGGTGTTGGTAATGTATAATGTATAATATCATTTATGCAATGTACCGATTCAGTACCGACTGGAACTCTTGGTTGTGGCACACGATACGCGATACGCCAGTTCCCATACGTGCGCAAGAAGTTGTGAGGGCGCCGAAGACCCCACCAACAAATTCAATCTTCGTTTATAACTTTGTTTAATACTGGCAATCCACGATAAAGTTTGGCATTTAAGTTAAAGCATTGCTTTCTGAATAAGTCAGAGCTGGTTGTGCTGTTGAGCAAGGAAGATTAAAAACAAAGATTTTCTGCAATTATTTTTTTTGCAAACATTTTCTTTGAATATTTATGTGTAGGAATAGGAATTCATTCATCAAGTGGATGAAAGTGAAGATTTAAACAAACAAAGTGATTGGGCTACGTGAAGAAGGAACAAGGTGAGTAGAAATTCATTGATAGAAGTTTAGAAGAATCTTATAATTACTTTTCTTTTCACTAAGCAACACTGACAGCAACATAAATAAAATTATAAGAAACAGTTTAAATATTATCCGGATAACTAAATATTATTTATTGTTATCTAATTCAAAAAATCCTCAAATCAAAATATATTTTTTTAAATATTTTATTAGATCCTAACAATAAACATAATTACTCTTTTAAAAGTGGACCAATTATTATGTATGCTGGTTACTAATATTACATTGCATTGTTACTTACAAATTTGTTTTTATTTGTTTTTCTTGCTTAGCTGTTCTTTTCTTAGCTTTGCTGACATTATAAAAGAAACTTGAATTTGGTGTTATCACCATTCATCATTTTCACCATTTTGAATGAATTGTTGAAAGCAGTTAATTTTTTAATGAACAAAATTGTAAATAGTAAAAATGATTTAATTTAAATATTTAATATATTTTCGGCATGTTGCGTTTTTCAATGTTTATGGAGACAACACATTCAAATATTCACCAAATAGTAAGTTTAAATAAGTTTACTATGACGCTATTGCTATTAATTGTGGATTTGCGGCTTTGTTGTATGTCTTCAGTATGTCTAATCTACAAGTGAAGTTACATCAATAAAATAATATCAGATGCTGTAAGATGAAA
>JAODGC010000006.1:1867937-1905948 GCA_027574925.1 Ecitoglossa quadriceps
TAAAAATATATAATTAAAGTCAATTCAAATTATGTAATACCATAACTTATTCTAACAATATCTGGCAAATATTGACAAAGTTTACTTCATCACAGCCCAACTAATAAAGCCACTGATTAGTTGCTGATATTACAAATAGAAATTCAATAAGGGAGTCTAGTAGACAAAGTTGTTTATTAAATGACTTAAATTAACGCAAGCAGACTTTCTTCCAACAGAAGTGTCTAGTTAGATGTTGCAATACCAGTAGGTCAAACTGCAATCTGCTAAAGACTGAAAGTCCAGACCGAAGAAACCCATAAAACACGCATAAATTCGATAACACTATTCAAACCGGCATTACATTACATTACATTAATCCTATATTGCTTGCATTCTTATTATTAATTATTTGCGTTGTAGTAATATCTTGATAAATTGCGGTAGAATTGAATTAGTAGCAAAAACGGAAATAAACAAAGGAAGTTAATTTTCTTAAAACATTTGAAAGTGTGTTACCAGTATTGCACAAATAGGGATTATTGTTTCACTGCTTGTTTATTAGAGTAATTGAATCATTGCAGTTTTCTAATTACAACAGGTTGAATGCAAAGTTGTGAAGTACTTTATTAGTTGTTTAATAGCGGGAAAAGCTAATTTCAATTAGTTCAATAACAAAATAAATTTCATTTATCTATCAAATCAAAACCTATTGCAATTTTCCAAAGTTCTTAAAAAATATATTAACATTATATAAGGTTAATTAATGTAAGTTTTCTTAGTTGCTTATTGTACAACCATTTACAACTTTAAGATATAGCTTGATATCCAAATCTTTCTATTACAATTTTGTTTTTATTCTTTGTTATGACATTATATAATTGTGGTTGCAGATTAGACAAGATGAGAACTGTACAAACCGCCAAGTTCTTTGTACCTACTTTTCATAAGTTTAAATTACAAATGCAAATATGCCGATACTCAACGCAAACTGATCGAAATTATTCAACTGCATTCGGATTAGCTCCTGAGTATTACGATGAAGCCTACATACCTCTAAAACAATATGATATGCAGAATCCACAAGAAGAAGTAACTCCCATTCAAAGTCATTTGAAAATAAAGGAGTATTCTACCATTCCAGGACCAAAAGAATTGCCACTGATTGGAAATGCTTGGAGATTTGCACCAATCATAGGTATTCAAATAATCTATCATTCTGCAATAAATTATTAACGTTTTAAAATATGATCGTTGTATGGTGAAGGTCAATACAAGATCCATGAACTAGACAAAGTTATGTGGTCTTTGTACAAAGACTATGGTAACATAGTAAAAGTCGGTGGACTAATTGGCCATCCAGACTTATTGTTTGTTTTCAATGGAGATGATATCCAAAAAGTGTTCAGACAGGAAGAAGTCTTACCACATCGTCCATCAATGCCCTCGCTGCATTACTATAAACAACAGCTGCATAAGGATTTCTTTGAAGGAAATGAAGGTGTTATTGGCATGTAAGTAATCAAACTTATATTACAAAGTATTAAAGTTGTTAAAATTCTATGTGCATTGTTCTTTAACTCATTTTCAATGTTAGTCTGTATGTGATGTAATTGATACGCTTATGATTTACTAATTAACGTTGTCATAAAGTCATGGTGTCAAATGGGACCAATTCCGAAAACAAGTGCAGCAAGTTTTGCTACCACCTGCAACTGCCAAGAAGTATATTGATCCATTGAATGTCATTGCAAGTGACTTTCTTGAAAGGCAAGTGATAAATATATAACAGCATTTTTCCGATTGTTTCTGGCTTCATATTATATATAAAATATATTAGGACACAAGACTAATCTAATCAATTAAGATTTTATAACCTAAAAGATATGAAAAAACTTAATATGAGTAAAAGATCAAGCGGACACTGTTTGACAATCTTCGTTGTGTAAACCAAGTAAACTTTTTCACATTTATTATGTAAAGATTCTTTTGGAATCACATGATGTAATCAGTTTTTCCTCTAATGCCTTGATCAATTTTTAATTCAACACCAATGTCTCAAATTTAAGGTGTTTTCTTATCGACAGCGAAGTAAGGTTTTACAATTGTTCATGTTCTCGCGATGGAATTTTGCTTGGATTTAATACTGAGAAATACCAACTTAGCGGTGAAAAATGATCCATTTGATATTAAAGATGGTATTCCATTATGTGTCACTTATAAATTAAAAGAACAGCTCTATAATTTGTAGTTGCAGTAATAATAACAACAATTTTTTATTCAACACTAGAAGGACTCAAACTTCAGTAGTCAAAATGACTACTTTTTTTCTATTTTTCTATACGTTGTTCAAAAAGTTACAAAATTCTAAGAAGCTGTGGTATTATATATCCAATTGTATTTCTAATTGAAATTGAAAAATAATCAATATGACTTTCTTAATCTGTCTGGTGTAAATATCAAACCAGTAATAAGTAATATCAGTAATAAGGTTGAAGAACTTTGAGAATATAGTGTTGAGAAAGGTTGAGGAATGTCCAAGAATCTCTTCCTTAATACACAACCTGAGTAAACTAAGTCACTGGGCTAAGTGAATGTACTGAACTACTCATGTCCTAAGACAGCATAAAATATCACTGCTAGTGAGAGTGAAATAGCAAAACAACTAAACAAGGTGCTTCCCACCAACCGCAATAACTTGTGGCAATAAATAATACAAATCTTAAATAAATGATTATATAACAATGAAATCAAGCCCAGGGATCAAATTCGTGTGCATTCTGAATTGAGAGCATCAACATAAGGTGTAAAGATATTTTAGATCGACATTTTGACTGCAATTAAGTCAACATCTTAGATAACAGCAACGCCAATTGCAAATAAATCGAAAAGCAAACATCAAAAGCGATTTGAATAATGAATTGTGTAATAAATTAATGTCGTTGCAGAATGAAGGATATGAGAGATGATAATCTTGAGTTACCAGATAATTTTTTGGCTGAGATCTACAAATGGGCCTTGGAATGTAAGATAATTCTGGCAAGGGCAACAAAGAGTTTAATTTCCTAACATGTATTTTGTTTACATTAGCTGTAGCACGAGTCGCTTTAGACACAAGACTCGGCTGTCTCGATCCTAATCTGGCCAGCGATTCCGAATCTCAGAAAATCATCGACTCCATCAATATTTTCTTCTGGAATGTGGCAGAAGTCGAGTTGAAGATGCCCATCTGGAGAGTATACAAGAACAAATCATTCCGAAACTATATTGGAGCTCTGGAAAGTTTCAGAACGTGCGTAATTTATTCTTACAATTAATTATCTTTCGAATGCTTGTATCCTATGCTACTTCCACTTACTACCTTTTCCTTGGTAATTCTCATTTAAAAAAAGACCATTATTTGGTTTAAATGATCGTTAAAGTGTTTACTATGTTTGGAATTATTTATGACCCGTGACTGTTACATCATAACCTCTATTCTCTGCTCGACTGCTCAACGTAGTCATCATCACCGGTTACATAATTTGTCTCAATTTTGTGCCAACATACAAAGAATAGAGTAAACGTTCACTGAAAAGGAGTTCAATGTCAATGGCAGCAGAAGTTGCCACTTTCACTTCTTTACGGAGTTGATGGTCTTCTGGTGTCTTTGTTTTCTTCTTGAGTTGTCTCGGGCAGCGCTGGTCCAGCCATTGTTATTATCTGACATTTAATAAGTACCCAGTCTGGAAATTGAGATGTATTTCTACTGGTTTGTTCACATTCTAGCTTGCTATTTTATGGATTGTTGATGCTTATGATGGTTGAAATGTTACGTTGCGTGAAAAGTGATTCACTTCGATTTGGAAATAGGTTGAACATTAATAGAACTTGCTAGGAAATCAAATGTTTTGAAATTGAAAGTATTCTAACTGAGTAGGTTAATTCTGAATATGCAAATATTATTACCCATCATACATAAACAATGATTTTACGAGCAGTTTATTCTTAAAATCTGGAATGTTGAGAAATGTGAAAAGGTGATCAAAAATAGAATGGTTGTAGGGAAAGTATTGTAAGAAGTATTTTTGTTTGGAAAAAATTACACAAAATTTGTCAACAAAATTTAAGTAATTATTCAATTGGTGCGTTTGGGAGAACTTAAGGATATGGAATTTTTCTTTGCAATGGACATCTCAACTGATCATACAGCCATAAAAAAAAGTAAGTAGACTAGTAGAAAGTTGGTTGGTTTAGCAAAGGTTTAAGGTATATCTGTTCCAACATGTGCCTATGATATATCGAGAAAAACCCATATCTGGGAATCGCGGTGAAGGATAGTCATTCGTTCAGATTTATTTCTATCTATTTTACTATTTACGTTCTAATTAAATAATATCTTTATAGTATCTGCATGAAATACATTTCTAAAACCATGAAAAATATGGAACAAAAAAACTTTGACAATATTAAGGAAGAAGACATCTCTATCGTAGAACGCATCCTTCAAAAAACAGGAAACCCTAAAATTGCAGCTGTGTTAGCCCTTGATCTCCTTTTAGTTGGTGTGGATACTGTAAATAACACTTCCACTATTCCAGTTATCAACAAAGGAAATTACACAATTTATTTCACAGACATCCATTGCATTAGCATCATCCATCTACCAACTTACTCAAAACCCATCAACCCAAGACACACTCTACCAGGAATTATGTTCAGTAATGCCTTCGAAATATACTAAAGTAGATGCTAACGTGCAGGAAAATATTCCATTCCTCAAAGCATGTGTGAAGGAAACATTAAGGATGTATCCAGTAATCATAGGAAATGGTAGAAGCCTTCAGAAAGATGCTGTTATTTCAGGATACAATGTCCCCAAAGGAGTAAGATTCTAACATTACTATAACAACTATTTATTTCGAATGTATTTTATTAAAGGAACCTCTTTTAAATATTTTAATATTTTTATATAGACTCACGTAATATTCCCACACCTTGTGGTATCTAATATTGAGGAATATTTCAACCAACCCAAATCATTTATGCCACAGAGATGGCTTCGTAATACTTCATGCCCGTATAGTGAAGATAGCGGCGTTAACCAACAGAAAATCCATCCTTTCGTATCTTTGCCATTTGGCTATGGAAGAAGGAGCTGTCTGGGAAGAAGATTTGCTGAAGCTGAATTGCATATTCTTTTGGCTAAGGTAACATAAAACTATTCGACATGATTCTCAAATTACAATAAAGTACATGATTCTCTGCAGATTTTTAGAAAATACAAAGTGGAATATAATTATGGACAATTAAGTTATAAAATAACACCAACCTATGTGCCTGAGCAACCACTTAAATTTAAACTCATTGAAAGAGAAGAATAGACTGAATATAATATGTTGGGGAGCAAATTAATTCAAAATCCAAACGTGAACTATGGTAAATATAAATGTGTCTCTATAAACAATGATTGACATCTTATATTAGGCATGTAATATTGTAAATATTAAAATTAATAAATACAAATCAATAATTCTGTAACGATGCTATTATCTTATGAACTATGTCAGGTAACTGCCTTACGCAGTTGCAACACGTGGCCAATGAGTTGTATCTCAACAAGTACAATTAATTAATTCATCTAAAGTATTGGATTTTCCACCAAAGAAAAATGCAAAGGATAACTGTCAAAGTAAACTGGGTCAAGTTCATCATTAACAAATACTCTGCAAATAATTATATTTCAATTCCTTTGTTTCATTTTTCTAGCACTTTAAGTAAAATAATGATGGATGCCATAAAAAATATTATTGTAAGAAGTGGTGCTAAATCAAAACCTTAAAAAAAAGGAAGTAAAAATTTAATGAAGCACACTTTTAAAAGACAACGTTTTCAAAGCGAGATTGGCCTTCAGAAAAAGTGGATCGTTAATAGTCCAAATACAATATCATCATTACTCTTATCCCTTTTTTACACTCGTATGCCGGGTTTAGGGACTTGTGGTGTGTGATTGTGCGCGTGATATTACCAATGCCGGTAGCTGAACCGTTTGTTCGGGAGGAAGCAGAGTGTTTTAACTATACCGCTCCCAGCGGAGGAGTTGGAAGGATTTGAATCCGCAATGCGCCCACTCGCAAGTTAGCGCGTTGCTTGGTGTGCTACCGAAACGGTCCCTAATACAGCAAAAATCAATGTTGTTTTTGCAATAAGCAAGAATGTATCTTCAGAAAAGTTCCATATTGGTCCATACTATATATACATATATAATGTAAAGAACAAGACGATTAATAACGTAACTATTTTGTCAAGAATTTTCGTATTTTATTTTTCTCATACAATATTTGTTTTTCGAATCAATCAATGATCAGTAATAATAATAGAATAATAAAGATCATAGATAACAGTCTTCGAAGACATTGTTTCCTGCACCAGTTTCGCGCTTACATTTTTACATCACTTGCATTGCGATTTAGTAATTATTTTCCGCATCCGTTCGTATAAATATACAGACTTTACACTTGTGTACAATACGCGCATGAACAAATTCAACGTAAATCCGCCAAGTTGCCGCCATTGTTCTTCTATAACTAAACAAACAAGATGGCTTGCCTACAATTGGTAACTTCTTATCCATCGCCTTTGCTTCCTTCCTCGCCCGATTTTCAAATTGCAGCACATAAGCAAGCATAGGCTGTTTCTGCGTGTCTTTATTCGTTTTATTATTATTCCGCACCTCTCGTTCTTAAGTAATTAATAATAACAATAGTAACAATCAAATGGCATCGATTTGTCATAATATATTGTTTGTTGATCTGTGCCGATCTTGCGCCGCGCTCTGCACTGCGTAGCATCGACTACGATTTATTTGGAGTTTCGTTCCGTTTGTGACGCCAATTTGTTTTATCTCAGGTGATGTATCCGCCATGCGCACTTTCGATTGCTTATTGTTTGCGTTTTATTATTCATCATCTTCGTTTAGTTTAGAAGCTATCAATAATCGATAATTAGAAATCGCATTAGCCGCTTTGTGTGTTTGAGTTTCACGTCGACATCGAAATGATTCGCGTTGTAAATACGTACGTACCCTATGATTGTTTTTGGTTGTTTCGTTAAAGTACCTTTACACGTGCTTCTTACAAATTTTACACTCTCATCTTTCTTTCTCTTTGTTTAAGAAACTTCTACGTCTATTGCAGTTTAAGGTAGTGTTACTTGTTCCACCCCATACCCTCCTAATCGTACACCTGTATTCTTGATTTTCCCTAATTGTTTTTTTTGTTTTGTCAAAAAGTTGCATCACAATCAAATTAAAATTTATAACTTCAACAAAGGATAACCATCATCAACGATAATAAATTAGCTCAATTATTATTTAAAGACCACATTGCAATCACATCATTAGTTCTTTACATCGAATGCAAATAGGCCTGAAAATACAATTTCACAAAATCAAGACGTCATTTTAGAAATAAAATTAAGTTCATCATTTTACAATACGTAAATAATGGCATCTTGACTTTGATTTCTGGGAAAGTGTAACGTACAAAGTGTAAAGAAAGTGTAACATAAATTAAACACTTCTTGTTGAGAATTTCTGTTTGTAGTGAGCTAAAAGTTCCACTCCATTGCAAAATTGGCGTTGTCAAATATTATTGCACTGATAATAATAGTATGCGAGTTGTAATGATTCCAAGTGGGCTATTGACAATACATTTACCACCTGTTTTATGTCAAATATCAAACCAATAGAATGAAACTTCTTTCCGTTTTCCGGCAAATATTTCAACAAATCAAAGGAGGTCATAATTCCTACTGTATCGTACTATTAATGATAATTATAATAACATTAGTTAATAATTTATCTAGTCTTGCGTTTGTTTCATTTTTTGTACATATTGCACCGGATATTTGTGGCCGTTGCAATACCTATCTGCTCTGTGATGGGCCATTCTGCATTGCCATCATTTCATCTGCTTTCTGTTCATTTTCTTTGCGTATCTTCAAATTAAATCGTACTAATGCTTAGATAATTATTCTTAAAACGCCTAATAAAAATGGTTTTGTTATGATAGAGATAGATTTGTGTGTGTGTTACTCTTGTTTTCGTTTGGTTGTACCGTTTTGTATATTGGGCGGACCCGCTTTGTGGGGACCTCCATTGTTGTAAGAGCAGCGCACTCGGCTACATCGTGCCCTACCAAAATGTATAGCCACCCTCTGAACCGCCTGAAAGGAACGATCCCTTCTTTTGGCCTAGTACCACATGATGCCCAGTCATGGCGGCAATTTGCGCCGCCGATGGCGGAACTCCTGGAGGTGCAGGCGGAATTACCGGTTGTCCTATGCCATCAAAACGTGCACCAGCATCATAACCATTCTGTATGTACAAACAAGAACGATGATTAATTCAATTCTCTGCCAATTCTTATTGGAGTATGATTGATACTTACTGGAATCATTATCGTTGGTCTAATCTGCGTTGGCTGCATGGCATACGAATACCCGCCTAGAGTCGGGTAATACTGCATTGGAGCATAAGTGGGATACCCTGCGAGGTATGCAGGATAACCAGCGGCGTACATTGTGGCTCCTGGAGGATACACCTGGAAATTTCGCTATTTAAGCGCAATTAAACCCTACCCTAACGCATCTCACACGTGCAAAAGCACATTTAACACATAAACACCAAACTCTAAATCTCTTATCAACGACTCGTATTTCTAAATATAACTCACAGGTTGTCCTACAATTGCGGGATGCGTGAGTGCCTGATCATACGTTGGTGGAGGTCCCTGAGGATAGAGAGGAGCTTGTCCGGGCAGCATGTAAGGAGCAGCGCCATGCACACCCGGCACCATAGCTGCAAGACAAATCAAAACAATCAAAACCTAGTATGCTTAATTTTAATGGCGTCCTGATTGCAATACCTCCATACGGATGTGGAGCAGGAACAGCTGGATTGGGTTGGGGCGGCGGTGCTTGAGTGAAAGCCGGTGCAGCGGGCGGCGGAAGACCGGCACCTAAAACACGAAACGGCTATCAGTCTAAAGGGCACCACACACCCATCACGGTGCTCATATCCAAATAGCAAAAGACCACAATCCATTATATATAGTAATATTTATAGTAAGTATCAAAAACTAACATATTATATCTGGTTTGATTTAATATTTGCATTTACTACATAATTTTCAAAGGAAAGCAAAAGGAAATGAAAAGAAAACAATAGAAAAATTAAAAGTATAATAGACATGTTTATAAATTATAGAACAACCAAAAGAACAGAAATAAATTATTTTAACATATTATTATTTTTAGTGAGTTAAGTGAAGATCAAAGACACAGAACAACCTAGCAGTGAAATATTCAAGTGCGACGGTAACCAAATCGCCAAACAAGACAAGACAATCAGCAAGAAAACAAAAATCGCAGTAGTCTTACGTCCTGAAATTTAAAATAAATATTTTTCGTTTAATATATTTCCATATTTATTCTTCTATTTTGATTGACGATGCTACACTTGTTCAATGTGTCAGATTTTTGTCATTCTTTTTTGTTTCGCGGTTTGTTGTTGAATGCTATAATGTTCTAATATTACCAAGTTGATTTCATGCAAAATTGAAATATTTTGAATTTAACTACATGTTATATACATTCATTCAAAATATCTAGGTTCATGCACCAATGACAAGATGGTCACTTTTTCAGAAACCATTTTGCGTTTGATTCAATATGGAACCTAATTTAAACCATGCAATCTTTACAAAATTATATCATCAAATTAACTTAAGTCATTAATAAACGTAATCAACTAAATTTTAACAAATTAAATAAATAATAAATTCCATCAAATATTCCAATTAGGGTTTCACTCCATGCGGTTGTCCTGCCAAATTATATTGACAGGTTCATGCACAAATAAATCTAGTCTAATGAAACTGAATAAAACAATCAATAATGCATGGAATTATTACATTCCACTTGTTGTCGATACATTTTAAAGCCCATTTCTGTCACAAGTGAATATAATAAACTCCAACAACAAAGTGCTACATATAATTGACATAAAAATACATCCAGAACAAATCCAACATGCAGAAACATTTATATATTCGTATATTTCGTTGTATTGCGCCATATTGACTGAAAATTATTGCAAAACTTTATGAAGTTGAATTTTGATCGCAATTTGCAAACATGGAATGAGTCATTTAATCACAAGTCGCGGCGATAAGAACACTAGTATTTGATATTAAGCTAATAACAATTGTTTCGCGCGCACACATACACACATTAAAGCACTGCTCTGTAGGTATGAGACACACTGAATGTTAGCACCATCAAAAAAAAAAATAATAATAAATTGAGCGGACGGTGAAATGTTTCGGCACACCGGAGAGAGAAACTCGTTTCTCGTGTGAATACTTTCAATCCTTACATCCCATAATTGACGTTTGAATGGAACAACAATAATAGGCATTGCTTTGTAATGCAGTTAGTTAAGATGTTGTAAAATGTAAAGATTGAAACGTCGTCTTCATGCAAATTACACACATCGTGTCAATATTCGGACGACCATTGAGATTATCATGATATCTGTACATCATCAGCTACTGGTTATATGTATATTAAACGGTACCATGTTGCATTTCATCATCATTGATCAGCTGTAGCAGTATGCTTGACTTTCGTTTGATGATTTGATAGCTTCGCTATGCTGATTGTTATGAAATAATAAAATGCAACATTGGGAGCAATCCCAAAATCTAATGAGAATATATCATCTCAGCTCTCAAATATATACATCGCACGATCATAGGGATGTATATATAAAGAGTATATATGTTTATATAATATTTATATTGTAAAATTCGTTGAGAGCGGGTAACCAACAAGCATCAGCCACTGTATAAATAATAAACACATGAAAATAATATAGGTACTGTTTTCGGGCATTTCGTCGTTTCCGCCGCCTCTCTCCGTTGCCAAGTGCGCGCACGCCACCCAAAACACGCCGAGAGACAGTTTGCGAGGACGGTAAACGCACGCTAAGCGCTCGCGCTGCAATTTAACATATCAGGCAATCAGCACACAATTAGAATTTTGCGGGTTTTGTGAGACAATTTGGTGCACAACTCTAATTTATTCTATTGAAAACCTGGAGCAGGATGGGAAGTACTCAAGGACTAGTATGAGTAATATCAATATGCGATATGTGGTTGTGGAGAATTTGCCAATCTCCTGCCATTTCCTGAAGATGACATGGGAGAGTTTGATGTCAAGTTGCGGAAGTTTAATTTCCATCACAGCTTCCAAATTTACATGTAGCTGTAAAAAGCCTCCAATCGCCAAAATGTTGGGAAATCATGGAAGGGAAATGATAGAAATCAATTCTCGTACAACTTGACGAGACGGAAAATGCAGGTTTGGGAAACTGCGTTACCAGGAAACTAGGCCGATGCCGCGCGCGCCGACTGGCTCGCTTCTTCCGGCCACATCGGCGGTGCACATACAAAGTGGGGCAAGGCCAAGGGGAAAACGCAAACTGTGACACGCCGCCATCGACCGCCGGCTGGCGAGCGAGAGAGCGCGTTGCAAAGCCTCGGTATTGATTGAGAGCATCCTGTCGCCCGCACCCCCACCATTGTTTTCAGATTTTCAGCTTTTCAGCATTTTCCTCTCTCGAGCCGATGCCGATGCGTTCACCTGATTTCGCATGTTCTCCAATGAAATTTCGCATTTGTAGCTTCCCAGCTACGCTTGCAGGATTTGCATTCGATATATATGATTGGAAGTGTAAAGGTGTCCTTAAATTTGCTCGCAGGAATTTACTCCAAAGGAATGTTTGAAAAGAATTAAGACTTCCTCAAATAAATGCAGTCTCTATATGCAGAACTAAATTCCCAACCGCCCCTTGACAAAATGGCGTCATCAACAACGAAATAAACAAAAACAAACAAAAATTGGTTCTCACCTTTCTTATCGGCCATTATCACACTGTGTTTGTGTTTTGTTTGGAGCGGAGCGCGCGAGGGCAAATCACAGAACTGCTGAGCGCTCGCGATAAGATTTCCCCGCGAGTGGATTACGTACACAAACTAAATTAACGAAACGAACGGCAAAATGCAACTTGTTTTCCTCGCAGGGCCAAAGCACCTCAGACTCCGTGGTCTTGATCGCTCGCTGTGCCGATCGTGGTTCTCTGCGGCAATCCGCGCACGCAAGACGTCGCCCTGCAATGTTGAGGGAGATGGTGATGCGCCCTGCGCGGGCGGCAGGAGAGAGCGCAACTGATATCGACCTGTGCGGAAAATCTAGTAACAAAACTGTCACGATCTATACCAACTATTCCAACTATTCTGTAATCCTACATTATTTTAAACTGCACTAATTTTTACAAAACATCTACTAATACCATAAATCGTGACCGCAATTTAAGAAGTTTTAAAGTTTTTAAATGCTTTGATTTTATTTGCGAAAGTTTGAATCGATATGAATCACCTCCTAATAAAAACCTACTCTAGAGGGCATAACATGACCTTAGTACATTTAAATTTCAAAAATTCTGAAACACGCACCTAGTGAATACTGTAATTAATATATAAGTACCAAATAAATATAAATAGCATATATAAATAGCAACTTAATTCAACTACCTGAAAGAACTTCTTACCGATTATATATTTTATGTTCAAAACCAGGCAGAAGTAGAAGGAGCAGGTATCGCGAGCTGCGCCTTGAAGCAAGTGCCAGTGAAATACAATGGTTGGCAACGCGGCCCGTCAGCTGTCAATTTTGTGATTTTCGTGGTTGCGGTGAACGAGACGGATTAAATTATTATTTTTAGTAAATAATAATAAATTTTATGTTGTTTGGAATAGTAGCGACGTTTTGTACATATTGTCCATACCTTGGTGATGATACAGAAACTGGTGAGTACGTTATAAAGGCATCACAAAGTTGTCCATAACGTAGCGACAGAAGTGTCAGCATGATGTTTAACTTTCATTTTGCGAGTCAAGAGTACACTTAAGTATAAAATCGCAATATTAAACTTGGTGCTTGGTGTGCATTATTTAATAGAGCGTAATTATTGCAAATGCAAATAATGTATATTCTTTAAACGGCGTGCCACTTCAACTTTATTTTTTGCTTATTTTGTACCAACCTAACCTTACAGTTAGATCTAATATATTTCTCTCTTTAAGATTTATTTTTACCTTTTGCTAGAGATATTAGGTAATTACAGAAAAGTATTCAACTAGTGTGCGCCGTACTAACGATTTGTAATTGAGACAGAATTTGTGTAATTATTTGATTTAAAATTGGCCTAGGTTGTACTCTTGACCCAGAAACCAGGTAACTGTAATTGCATTTTCTTCACCTCAATTTTTCAATTCTTACAATGTCATACTGTGCTCAATGATCTTATTCACTTTTATTAAAACATCTTTGATTTCAGTAAATAAAAAGTAATCACCCTTTGTGCATAAAAATGTCATCAAAAGGTTCCGTAATGAACAGTGGTGGGAATACAACAACCACAGGATTGAAGCAGATAGAATTAGATCAAATATGGGGTTCATTAAATACTGGTATAGAGCATATGTACAACTTTCAATCAATTACAAAAAGTCAGTACATGCAGCTATACACGCATGTGCACAACTATTGCACGTCGGTACACAAACCGCCTGAGAAGAGTTCTGCGGCTGGCATGACTGGAAAGAATCGGAAAAATCAAGTTACTGGTGGTGCACAGCTCGTTGGCTTGGAGTTATACAAAAAATTGAAAGAATTTCTGCGAAATTACGTGCAGGGAAAACTTCAGGCTGGAATTAATCGAATGGATGAGGATGTGCTCAAATTCTATACAAAACAATGGGAGGAATATCGTTTTAGTTCGAAGGCAATTAGTGGCATGTGTGCGTATCTCAATCGCCATTGGGTGAAACGTGAGTGTGAAGAGGGACGGAAAGGAATTTATGAAATTTATCAATTAGCACTTGTTACTTGGAGGGATCATTTGTTTAAGCAATTAAATAAACAGGTAAGAGGATAAATATCTTGGCAAACACTGAATTGTGTTAATTGTGATGATGCATCTCAGGTAACAAACGCTGTGTTGAAACTTATCGAGCGTGAGAGAAATGGGGAAACAATCAACTCTAGTCTGGTTCTTGGCGTTATAAACTGTTACGTTGAGCTGGGACTGAATGAAGACGAACCTGGTACCAAAGGTCCAAACTTAAGTATCTACAAAGAGAGCTTTGAGAATGTTTTCATTGAAGACACGGAGCGATACTATATGCGTGAGTCCATCCAATTTCTTGCTCAGAACAACATCACAGAGTACATGAAAAAGGTTGAACAACGTCTCCAAGAAGAACAGAAACGTGTTCAAATTACTCTTCACGAGTCTACTGCTGAAAGACTGGCAAAAACATGTGAACGTGTTTTAATTCAGAAACATATGGACTTGTTCCATGCAGAGTTCCAACAACTTCTCGATGCTGAGAAAGATACAGACCTGGGTCGGATGTATTTGTTGGTAGCAAGAATTCAGGATGGTTTGGCTGAACTTCGGACTTTATTGGAGCAGCATATTGCCAATCAAGGTTTAGCTGCGATTGAAAAATGTGGGGAATCAGCCTATAACGATCCCAAAGTGTACGTCAGTACGATTTTAGAAGTGCATAAGAAGTATAATGCATTGGTGCTAGGGTCTTTCAGCAACGATAGTGGGTTTGTTGCAGCTTTGGACAAAGCATGTGGCAGGTTCATAAATGCAAATGCAGTGACTCGTATGGCAAATAGTAGCAGTAGATCCCCAGAATTGCTCGCCAAGTATTGTGATCTCTTGTTGAAGAAGTCAAGCAAGAATCCTGAAGAAGCAGAGTTGGAAGATACACTTAATCAAGTGGTACGTAGAGATGAGTGGGATATTTGAAATGGGTTTAGTTTATTGTATTCTGTGTGTCCTTTAGATGGTTGTGTTCAAATACATCGAAGACAAAGATGTGTTTCAAAAGTTCTACTCAAAGATGCTCGCAAAACGTCTTGTGCAACATATGAGCGCCAGTGACGACGCCGAGGCTTCTATGATCTCTAAACTGAAGCAAGCATGCGGTTTTGAATATACTTCCAAACTGCAACGTATGTTCCAAGATATTGGTGTCTCTAAAGATTTAAATGAACAGTTCCGTAATCACCTGAAGAACTCAAATGAACCATTGGATATTGACTTTAGCATTCAAGTGCTGTCGTCTGGCTCTTGGCCATTCCAACAGAGCTTTTCTTTTGGTTTGCCGACGGAATTGGAGCGAAGTGTTCATCGTTTCACCAGTTTTTATTCTGGGCAACATTCAGGTCGTAAGCTCAATTGGTTGTATAACATGTCAAAGGGGGAGTTGCACACAAACTGTTTTAAAAATAGGTAGGCCCTAAAAATGGACATGTTAAAACCTACTGTATTATTGTAATTGAATTACTTCTTAGATATACATTGCAAGCCAGCACGTTCCAAATGGCTGTTCTGCTGCAATTCAACGTTGCTGAGTCGTGGACACTTGCGCAATTAACTGAAAACACGCAAATCAAACATGATTATATGACGCAGGTCATTAGCATTCTTCTGAAAGCTAAGTTGATTACTTGCGATGATGACGAGAATGAATTGAAGCCTGAGTCAGTAGTAAATTTATATTTGGGCTATAAAAAGTAAGTAATTTTGCAGTATCAACCTGAGTATTTATTAGTGGTACTTATCCTGAATATTCGTAGCCGGAAATTACGAGTTAATATTAATATTCCAATGAAAACCGAAATGAAACTGGAACAAGAGACTACCCAAAAACACATCGAAGAAGACCGTAAACTACTCATTCAAGCCGCCATTGTAAGGATAATGAAGATGCGCAAAGTTTACAAGCATCAACAGCTGGTTGCTGAAGTGCTCAACCAATTGAGCACACGGTTTAAACCAAAAGTGCATATTATTAAAGTAAGTTGTACAGTTTACAAATTGATGAGTTTGTAATAAATGTCGGTTTTGTTTGACTAGAAATGTATAGATATTCTTATCGAAAAGGAGTACTTGGAACGGACCGAAGGAGAAAAGGACACGTACAGTTATCTAGCATGATTCCTCCCAGCGTGACAAATGTTCTCGCAGCAAACACAATCCTATCCAAGGAGAAACAAAAATTATACAACAAAACATCGCTTCGTTGCTCTCAGTCGCGATGGTTTTGAAAGGCCGCAGCAGCTTTATATGTGACGTTTACATTGTATCCTATTATTAAATTTATTACTTCAAACATTGAACGTCATCCTGTCAAGTCGACCATACATTTGTGCGCGTACGACCAACTGAAATAGGATACAATGTGTATACTATTTTGTAAATAATTCATTTTATTAGTTAATTCCTTTTGGTTTTGTGCCACAGTGTCACTACTTCTGTTATATTTGCCCTTCATGACCCCGATGTCATTAATGATGTATTAGCGCGAAAAATTGCCGAAACCAATGTGATACCACTAATCTCAGCGTATGAGGAAGAACATTATGAAGCGAGCAGCTACCTACGAAATTTAATTATATATAACTGGATTAAGAGTAGTTTACTTTGCAATTGGAGACCCCACGGTAAGAAGAAAATGCAATTCATTTACATTTTGTTTCAACTTAGTTAACATGTTTATCAATCGAGAGATTCATGCGGTTTTAGTCTGATTACTTTTAAATCAAGACCAACTTTGCTACACTATTTGAATGTACGTTAATTGTTGTATTTGTAGATATTTACCTAGTTTTTGCCTTCTAATGTGTAGCCAAGTACTTTTTATATGTTTAAACGCGGAATTTGCAATGGAGTTAATGGCTGATTTGTAAAAAAAATGAGAAATGCTGGAACATTTGAAGAACGATAATTTTTCTTTGTGATAAATTGGTTCAATATTTTTTAAACATAAAAGTTATGATTATCGTACGTGCTACCAAGTTACTGTGTAAATTAGCTTATTATTGACATTACGATTCCCTCCTTAATCATTTGTATGTTGGCGAGGAACGAGAGTGGTGTTTAGGCGCAAAATAACGAGTACTTGTGATTATTATGAAGATCGTTGATTGTTTGCTGTAATACCTGCATATGTCAGACTGTTATTTCAAGTTGGTAAAAGTAAAACAAATGGAAACAAGTGAAATTCTTGGATATAATGTTTGCAACAAAATGGCGTCGCAAACAACCAAATTAAACTTAACAGTGTATATTCGAGTTTTAAATTAAAATAAAGTCTGAATAAGGAGATATTTTCAAAAAAATTATATGTTAGTTGATGCTGGTTGTGAAATACCTAACTCATTTACATGCATGTGTGTTATCATCTTTCTAAGCATTAAATATTCGGTTTCTGCCTGGCAGCTTAACGTTTATCTTCTGCATCATAATTAATTTTGCACTGCACACTTGTTGGCTATTCAGCTTAAATTACGATATTTATGTAAATGTTGGAATAGAACTGATTATATTCATAAAATGGGACTGGAAAGAAAAGGAAATTTCACAATTTTTTTTTTATGTTGATAGGTTTGAGTTTTTCATTAGATAAGTATCACATTGAAGGCAATAGTCCGAAACAGGTCAAAAAGAAAACAGGCGTTCCTAGTAATATTTCAAACAAATTAGAAACAAAAAAAACGGCACACATCTAACATATTGTTTTGAATATTTCCAATTTAAAAGCTTAGGTTTTTAGAAACTAAGGTTGCGTTTATTCTAATATATGTGAAATATATACAGTATTGGAATAAACGCCACTAATTTCAATAACAAATTTATAGATTTATTGACCAAATTAATAAACAGCAACAAAATAATCATTAGCAGAATAATAAATACCCTTTCCTCTCTGTTTTAAACACGAATAACAATGTATACTTAAGTTATAACAAAAATTACGTCAATAAGCAATGATTATAGTAACTTCTTTGATGGCTTTCTAATCAGGGACATAGCTCGACATCTAAATCCGACAAAAAAGTAACCAATCTGCAGTAAAATTTGAGTAGACGCGAAGGAAGCTATATAAAACAAACACCGTTGATAATCTGTCATATAGTGAAAGAAAGGATAAGTCCATTGTCCGTTGTATACAAATGTGTAATTCAATCTGCAGGGAAAATTAAATTAGACAGATGCTTGTAAATGAAAAGGAAGTTATAGAAATAGTTAATTAGACTTACATAAAACAATACACAGTCATATAAACCAAGTTAATTTTTATCGGTAGGGCCATAGAAGGCAAATGATTCTTTTGCGTAGTTAATGTTTCCAAAATTAGTAGCGCACCAATTGCTGTATGCATAGAATGGTTTAGATAGGTTGGGAACAAAATGTCCACATATTTTGGTAAGATTAATTCTCGGTCTATATTATATAGACTCCAGAAAACACTCATTATGTATAATGTGGTTGGCCATACTACACTCAAGAAGTGGGTCCAGTTGTACTTTTCCAATAACTTTGAATATTTTGCACTAGGTAAATAGATCAAAGCTAATTCAATAGCGACGTATATCCACTGAGAAAGCTGAAAGATATTAATATAAAGCATTAATTTAGTAAATTTTGAAAAACATTAAAGAATAAAACAACTGTGTGCAATTAATACTACAGATTTTTTAAACTAATTCATGATGAAAATATTACTTACGAAGTTCCATGTTGTTATGTATAATGGAACCAATCTAACATGGTTAATCAATTTTCTTTGAAGTTCCGCAGGCATATGCGGAATATCAACAAAAACCGCAGCTATTACTGCAATAATGGCATATGTATGATGAACTAAGATAACACTAAAAAGCACTGACCGTACTTTTGAGCTTGCAGGTAATCTTTTATTTTTATTATTACCAACTGCAGTCGTATTCATTTCAAAGTGTTTTACTGTTTTTCCTTAACGCGTTTGGAGTATTTGCTTAGCTACCTGTATTTTTGCTATGAGTCTTTACAGTATGTTCTTAGAACAAATTTTTGAACACTAAAATTGATCCCGTGTTCTTCAATTCAATTTAATTGACTGATCCCTGCAAAGGTTGACGGTCAACTGTGTGTACATCCATGAGTTTTCAACTGTACGTTCAATACTGAACAAACTGACTAAGAGAAGTAGTTTCATCAACTATTAACAATTTTTATCACATTAATTTTAATTAAATTAATTGCAGTTGCGTCGGTATTGCATTAAGAGTAAACCAGTTCATAACTACTATTTTTTTTTTAATTTTATAACTTGTTTGCAACTTACTCCGATAAAGTTGCGATGAGAATGACGACAGTAAAATTTCAGTTTTTACACTTTGTTCTATTTGTACCTTTCTGTGGATTATGCGTGAATAGGCAATTATTACCTACTATTATCTAAAAGCTAAAGTGTGACGAATGAGGCACACAGTGAAACTTTTTCTTTTGCCGTGATTTCAGATTTATTAAATTATGCAATAACACTTGGTTATATATTTTTTTAAGACACAGTAATTATTAATAATTGTAATTACTTTAATTCAAAATATCAAATCAAGTTTATGATGCAGATGTATTGGTACTATTTAAATTGAATGATTGTCAATGATAAAAGTTGTATTCTGTTATCATATGCAGTCGGTCATAGCTTGTGAGTTCTTACATTTATCATTAAAACATTAAACATTGTGGTATTAAACAAAAATCCGTTCCTGTTTGATAATCTTGGGAATAGGGAATATTTGAAAATATTATTACCCCCAAATCAGAAAAAAAACGGAGTAAACAGTTAAAGCCGTTATACCGCATGCGGTACCGAAGTGAATAAAAACTTTTCACGATTTATATTAGTGTGTGTTTATGACTTGTTTTCGTTTGCAACATTTTACTTTTATTATTTTTGCAATAATTTATGCGCAAGACACAACATATAAAATAAATAACATAATTGCGCAATTATTTTGTTGTAATATTATGCAAACATTACACAAAAAAATATTGTTTAATAGATTGTGTAGTGTTGAATACAAACTTCTTCAAATTGGTAGCCTGGTAAGCTTGGGACAAATGGCAAAACAAAAAGTTTCCAGGTTTACCGAATAACTGCCGACAAGGCACGAGGACTGAGGTCGCACTTGTTCACTGTCCTCCACAACTCTGTTGTGCAAGTTGTGTCGGCGTTTGGCTGCCATTTTGTGCTCTTTAGCTTGTCCACCCGGACAGCAGAAGATTTGTCGTCAGCAAGGGTGTGAGCTGATAAACCACGTAAATCTCTTTTCATTGCGGAGCTGCCGAAGTGCCGTGCCCGTGTAGTTTTTGTATTTTCTGTTCCAAGTATGTTGCAGTTACAGTACATATAACTAAACATTTGTATAATGGTATACGACGCGTTTAGACATATTTAGCATCATAAAAAGTACTTTACATAAGGTCAAAGCAGTGTTACTTATTTGTGGTGTACTGTGGATAGTTTAGAATTTGACAATGTGTTTGTTTACTATGATTAAGTGCATTTTGTGGTTGCATTGCAGGCGAGTGCGAAACGCGTATGAACGCCTCTGCGAGAGACAAGATCACCGTCCGTATCTCGAACATGAAGCGCAGCACCGATCGAGATACGCCGCCCACGCGCGGCAAGCGCTCACGCTCCAGTATCGGACGATACGACGACAGTTCCGACGAGCGCATTACCCCAGAACGCATTCGTCGCCGAGGTAGTCGAGGGCGATCACCAAGTCCTCGGGCACGCTATGCCGCATCTCCCCACCGTGAAGAGTATATGCGTCCTCCAGATCGCCCGTATCCATACAAGATGCTCTGTGTTAGTGCACTGCATCCCAAAGCTAGTGATGAAGTCATTAAGGATACGTTATACAGGGAGTATAAGAAATTCGGCGATTTGAGTATTCGGCTTACGCATGATATGGATGAGCGTGTTGCGTATGTTTGCTTTAGAAATCCAGAGGACGCCCGTGATGCAAAGCACGGCAAACCGAGAATTATCATCTATGACAAGGTGGCTTTGGTTGAGGCAGTGTATGAAATGGCAAGGTCTTCAAGCGACATGTATCGTGGTAGGCCAAGGTCTATTAGTCCAGAATACGAAAGAGGTTATCCTTACGCGCGTAGTCCTGACAGAATGCCGCGAATGGATAGATACGATCGTGGCTACGGTCATCCTCCTCCAGGTGTTCCAATGCATAGAGAATATCGCCGAGAGGCAATGCCTGCCCCTCATCATGAGTACATGGCGAGACCTCCAATGCACCATGGCCCTCCTCATATGCCGCCCTCTCATGGTGGTGGACATCATGGAGGACACTATGGTCCACCAAGGAACATGGTGCCGCGAGCTCCCTATGAAAAGCAAGAAAACAAGAAAGACAAATTTCCAAATTATCTTCATCATGTTCAACCTGAAGATGACCCATTGGCAACTCGTACATTGTTTGCTGGAAACTTGGAGATTAATATTACGGAGGAAGAGCTACGGAGAATATTTGGTAGATATGGCACCGTTGAAGATATTGACATCAAACGTCCCATGCCTGGTACGGGTAACGCTTTTGCATTTGTCCGTTTTCAGACTTTGGACATGGCCCACCGTGCCAAAGTTGAATTGTCAGGTCAATACATTGGTAAGTTCCAATGTAAAATTGGTTATGGTAAAGCTACACCCACTACGAGGATTTGGGTAGGTGGATTGGGCCCATGGACATCAGTTACGCAATTAGAGAGAGAATTTGACAGATTTGGAGCAATCAAAAAGATTGACTATAGTAAGGGTGATCTTCATGCATTTATCCTCTATGACAGTATTGACGCAGCTCAAGCCGCTGTTAAAGAAATGAGAGGCTTTCCATTAGGAGGTCCAGATCACAGATTACGTACTGACTTTTCAGACGTCACTCCAGTAGCGCCATATCGTCCTAAATCTTATGAAGAGGGTGATTTTCCAAGGCGTGCGCCGGGCGATTTTGACACACCATCTTACAGCGAAGGGGAAAGAGCTTCCTACTCGCGTTATGACCGTAAGCCGTATTCCGAACGAAGAGCGAATAGTCGTGGCTGGTTCCCCGAGGAAGACGAATGGGGTCGAACACGTCCTGCTGATGCTGAAGGTTTTGATCGAAGGCGCTCTGCTTCAAGGGGCGATCGATCTAGATCAAGATCACCTCATCGATCAATGGACTCTGATTCAGATTCCGGCTCAAGGAGAGCTGGTTTGTTGGCTACTAGTAGGACACTTCCAGAAGTTGCCAGAAAATGTTCAACAACATGGCAAGGTGCTTTGATTCTTAAGAACTCACTGTTCCCTGCTAAATTTCATTTAATTGATGGAGATACGGATATAGTAGAAGGTCTCATGAAGGACGAGGAAGGCAAACATGCTTTGCGTATCACACAACGTCTTAGACTAGATCAGCCTAAGCTTGAGGATGTCCAAAAAAGGATATCGAGTGCCAGTTCACACGCCATTTTCTTAGGGCTTGCAGGTTCAACAGCATCGGTTAGCAACGATGATGCCAATGTGCAGACACGCCCACTGCGCAATCTTGTGTCCTACTTGAAACAGAAGGAAGCTGCGGGAGTAATTTCTCTTCTCAATAAGGAGACAGAGGCTACAGGAGTGTTGTACTCTTTCCCACCATGCCCATTCTCGACAGAACTGCTCAAACGTACATGCCACAATCTGCCAGACGACGCACTCAAGGAGGATCACTTGGTAATTGTAGTGGTACGTGGTGGCACTGCTTAAAGTTGAGATTGTCCCGGAAACAGCAGATCGCTCTGCAGCGCATCAATAGGTATTTAAGTTGGGTAGCAATAAGTTTTTAAGTATTTTCTTATTTCAGGAGATTTGTGAAATCGCGAACGAAGAGTTGAACTATTCGAGTTGAGCTATGTGCGTAAGAAATGTAAATGTATTGTGCGCCAATATGCAAAATGCGAATGCATAGTTATGGGGATGCTACCAATTGACACAAACTAATTTTCAGTTCAAGTTAAAAGTTGCAAGTTCTGCTCAGTTAAAGATGACAATGATTAAGTTGAAGTTGCAGTTTGTGTAAACTTACGTAAACAACTGACATTTGTGTGATGTGTCCTAGTGTCAAAAATTTAATTGCGGATCGTTTATAACTTTGGTTTAAAGTAATACCGTTGACTCAACACAATTGTGTCGCTAGGACAAGTTTTATGTTCAGTTTAAGTTTTGTTTGTTTTAAACAAATGTTTTGTAGTGAAACGAACATAAATGAAAATTCATATGATAGTGGAACGGTAATATGGCGGTGCTGTTAATGGTGTGCAATTACAGGGAGTAATCTAGTTTTGTGTCGAAAATGCAATCCTCAAAAGCGTTGGTGTAAGATTGTGGAACAAAACTGAAACGCCGACAGTGGTGCAGGTGTAGTGTGATGAATTCGATCGAAAAGATAGGTTGCCTTTGAAAGTTCAATTTAACTTCTCAGTTTAAAAACGCGTGTTCCAAGAGTGTTGTGATTTAATGTCGAAAATCTCAGCTGGTTAGGAAAATTGGCAGATCAAATTTGGAAACGTGCGTGTTGTGAATTCCTGGCCGTACAACCAAATCAAAAGTTCTACTTTTGTGCATTTGTGAATCAGGCGTGCGGTATGGTGGAACGTGGTTGGTGTGCATTTTCGTTTGCAGCTCTGGGAAGCGTTATTTCCCGACACTTTTGGGACATGATTTGTCTCAAAAATCGCACACACATTTTGATTATCAGCACCGTAATGTTTTTGCAAAGTTTCAGTGATCTTGAATAGAACAGCCCGTCATGATTGAATGTTGCGTGGAATCGTCGTTTTAATAAAAGTGTGAAGTGTATTATGGTTATACTACGATTCCGGGCAATATTTAACACATGTGTATGATATTCGCGCTTTGTCGATGATTATTAAAGAACTGCTTATATTTTTATAATTCACAAAACCATAATTATAACAATGTATGTATGCATGCAAACTTCAGTTTGTGTAATTTTACTTGTTTCCATCTATTGAATCTTTTTTAGCCAAGAAGTCAAGTGCATAATTATTTAACAGTAATTTAGTGGGTCTAGCTCACGTTAGAATAAAGGATAAGTTATAATAATACAGTGAGAAATTAATTTACTTTGGTAATGCAATTCACGGCGAAGATCTTAATAGATTTCATATAGATTGAACTAGAACCATAACTTCAGGCTTAAGGAAACCAACTTCGTTCATTTTATCATCCTTCCACTGGAAGGTCAAGATTGTAGCTGGTACTAACCGCAGATCAAACAGACTGCTTTCCTTATCCGCATCTTCTAAACGATGGCCGGTAGGAGAAGATAAAGCAAAATCTGGGCATTCTCCCTCAACACTTTCCTGCACGAAATCAAAAACTTCCGAGTATTTTTCATAGACTGAGAAGGTTCCTTGAAGATATAATCCATCCGGAAACCGAATTCGGATGATAGCGAATTTATATTTCCTAATTTCTCGAAGCTCATCCCTTTCACGCATTGCTTTTGTTCGCAATTCCAGCTGTTTTTCAGCTGCTTCGGCTTTCCTCTGCTGTTCTCTCCTGATTTCATCGGGAGTTAATGCGTAAAATTCAGTGGGGAGTTCATTACGGGTTGCAGCTTGAGATGGCGATAGAACTTGAATATTTCGTTCTAGTTCCAGTTCAATTCTCTCTTCAGACCGAAGTGCATCTCGCAAAAACTGCGATAGAAATTAAATAAACAGCCATATATAATAGGTAGGATTGACTATTGTTTATTTACCTCCAATGTACCAATCTCGGGAATGTTCTCAATATTAAAAACGTAGAAATCCTCATTCGTATCGTTGTGCTTCATTGATTGTTTTTGAAAACCTGCTCCCTCAAGGAGTTCTACTGCTCCAAACACTGGTTGGACTTTATCGCGGAATGTAGCGTTGGAGCAGCGGATTTTATGGAATTTAGTTTCATCAGGATTTGTCATTATGTTCTCAAGATATTTACATAAAATATCTATGCAATCAGATACCTGCATTGTTTATAAAAAATATTATTTCACTCCAGTGCATTATAACCTGGTACTTACTTTGCTTCTATTATAATTGCAACTTTGTATCATCAGGCATGCAGTTATTCCTTTTTCCTCTTCCAACTGTCCCAATAAAAATTCCTTTATTTTCACTTTCCATTCTTCCCTGCTGCATATTTCCTCACTGATCAGTGGGCATCTGAAATATACACCTTTGGCTGCTAGATGTGGTGATGCTTCCATTTCTGTTGTAAGTGGTCCCCTGGAGGTAGACACTGATTGAAGTTCACTCTTCTTTTCAGCTTCAAGTTCCCTCCTCACTTGTGCTTGGATAGCAGCTAGAGAAGTATTAAATGCTGAGGATTTTGTTTGATTATTGATCCTTGCCATTGCTGCTAATGCTGCATGCTGATTAGCTTCAGTTACAGGCCTATTTGCTGGTGGAGGCTGATAAGCACCTTTCTGTGGCCTCTTGCTTGGACCAACTATGGTTGTATCTTCTGTCAATTTATGACCAGGTCCAGCAAGTTTAAATTTAGCTTCTGTTTTCTTCTTCTGAAAGTACTTCTTAATTTTATCTGCCATTTTAATAAATAGGATAGTAAATCTATTTTTTTCTTTGAGTTGTTTTAAATCCGTGGTGTGTGTTCCTTTGGCAGCTTCAACCTAGAGACACTTGCTTTCAACTCTTCAATTGCCTTTGATGTTGCTACAATAGAAACAAATTATGAACATTACTCAACCCATGAATTGGTGAAATAATTAATACCGGGTTTCATAAACCTCTCACAAATACTCTTTCCAAAAATTCTCCATGTAACACCAATACAGACAATATTAAAGACAAAGAGTAGTAAGAAGCTATAGAGCAGGGCAATTTGGAAATCGTCAAAATGGAGCGACTCTGGTATGCCCGCCAGCAGTTCTTGCACAGCTCGCTTGTCTCCCAAAGAAACGATAGCCTCGTTGGCAACTTGCTGGGCCTGGTCGACGTATTGAAGTATCGTCTGTATGAAGGTGGAATTTAACAGCTGTTCGATATAATCCGCACTCATTACACACACAAAATCCTAGCAAGGTAGGTCAAGGCTTGTCACTGCGATTTAAGAGCAAATTCTGAGAAATGATTCAACACTTCCTAACGCTATCAACGCCACACGACGTTACACAGCTGGTTTTCCGCCGTAACTTTTTTACTTGTCATTCAAAAGCGCGTTGACATTCGCATCCTTCAAATCGGATGTTTCAATGTCGTAGACAATATAAACGGGAACTGCTGATATAAATCATAACTTTAATGACGAGTTAATGAAATATTCTTCTCTCAAATAATTTCTGTAAAGTATTTTGATATTTACGTAAAATTTGGGCTTTTTTTGATTTATACTTTACCGGTTTTTCTACTAGGATATCGAACGATACCGTACGTCACAAGCAGATGTCGCATAATGCGCGTGTAAATCAAATATCGAAAAATTGATAGAAAAGATAAAACACCCATCAGTACAGGCCAAATAAATACGTACTTTCGCATTCTAGCATTGCTGCTATAGATTAGATATTCCCAAATTGCTGAATATTATATTTCTGAGATAGTTTAAAGGATATAATCTCACTAATTTATAATTAGGATGAATTGGGATTGATTAAAACCTTTACAGTCATATTCATGTTTTATTATATATAAACAAAACTACAATGGTTACTATTCTGCCAAATATGATAGTTTATCGCATCTCTACATTGATTTAATGCCTTCTTATAGTTACAGTTTAACCGTTTGAAATTGTAATCAATCTGTTATCATTACCTATGCTATTTGAATGTATTTACAACTGAACAATAGGTATAAAATATAAAAATCAAATAAATAGAACGACTTAATAATGTTACCTAACATAAATAATACTTTTCATGTGATAGCTAACTAGTCAAAACTTTTACGATTGGGTTTCTACACTTAGAATCAATTCATAACTGATATCGGAATTACATCTAACTAGAAATAGCATTATTGTACAATTTTTGCATTAAAGTATAAAGTACATTAAGACTTAATACTAGATTATAATTTTAATACTACATTGGAGTACAAAATTCATACAAAGTCATACTTATATTAAATTTCCGGCGCAATAAAAAAACACCATGTTTTCTCTTATAGTTTAACCGTTGTGAATATTCCGAGATTTATCTTATTTCAAGTCGTTTATAATCTGTCAATTGCAGTCATTACTTGGTAAGAATTGTGGATTTATTTGCAAGTATGAATTTCAACTGTTTTCAGACACGTCTTGCACTGCACCTCGCAACACCACTTAAACTTGCATTCACACCTCTCCTTAATTGTGGTCTTCAATGTGTTGTAGCCTCTCCCACAGCATAGTAAATTGCAACCGTCCATATCTTGCGAGGTACGGTTACACGTTCTCCCTGTAGTCCCATGCGAACCTATGGTCGCATCGGCTACGCAATAATTGGGAGACTCTTCAAGGTATACCAAGTCATTAGCAGTTGGGACACGGAAGCGGGGGTCATCAAGCTGGAGCCTTCCGCGTTTGTTCACGCGAACTTCAGTTGCGCCATCGTATTTCTCTCGGATATAATCACCTGAAACAAGGGGAGTACTTAATAAATTTCTAATGTGCAGATAAATCTATTGATTGAAGATGGAGAAATTAGAGAGCATACATTTTATTAGGTTTGTGTAGAATGTGTAATCATTTGTAATTAATGGTGGAATACGCCTCCGCGATACGTCCAAAATTAAACAGGATAGATAGAGTCCATTTGGTTGATTATGCGTTGAAATAATTGAATCGAAACCATTCACTTTTCGGTTCGTATTAGTGCTGATAATTATTAATTACGTTACATGCGTAGATGCATTTAGCATGGTGGAAGTATCGCTGTAATAAACGTCAGCCAAGCCCCCATGCGCTTTCAGCCACACATTAGGTTAACGTAAGTAATGACCGTCATCATCATTACCACTATTGCATGGACCAAGCAAGAAAAGAAGTCAGCAATGTCTAAGATTCCTAAAAGGTCGTAAAAGTACTAAGTAACTGTTTCGAGCAACACGTTACCCACTTTACAATCCACAAATTTGACTACTCTTGTTGCATTCTAATCCCCAAGTGCAAAACTAAGGATTTGAAGAATTTATGACCATATAAATAAACACTGCGATTTTATTCGCGTATTTTTCCACTGCCATCGGCTGATTGTATGCATCAGTTATCCTTTTATTGCCTACGTAGGCTGTAGTGGTTGTACTTAGAGTTTGTGTTCGCTCGCTTTGTATTTTCGTTGTATCATTTGTATCATATGCAAACGCACGTCGTGTGCGGTCATCGATGCGATTGAAGTCGTACACCAATCTTGGTGCCCATTTTATACCATTTATACTCATGCGTAAGCGAGGCATAAATCGTGGTGGTCGTGTGGCATCATCTCTCGCACAAGATGTAGAGACACGCAGCAGACTGTTTAAAAGGACACCCATTACGGGTGTGCACAATGTCTCGTGACCAACACAAGGCAAGGATTCATTCATTCCGTTCGAATGCTTGCAAGAGAAGTACAACGGAAAGTTGAGTAACATGACGTTGGACATGGTAAGAATGGTGCAGGATGGGTAAATTGAAAGGATGAATGAGCAGGTAGGTTTACGTGTTAGGTTTTAACATCGCGTGGTGCGGTGTTCGTTTGAACATCATTGATGGGGACATAAAAACAAAATAACTATTAACACCTTTTAAATGTTTTCGAAAAAGGTCAAAGAAGTGGGTCCAAAATAGAGGATTGAGCGTAAACAAAGGAGGGACAAAGGTGACAATAGTCTTTATGGTTTTGTTTTGTAGTGATTTGCATGTTAGGAGGTGAATTATATGAGGCACTTCAGTTTATGCGTTTGTTAGGAAACATCGGGGAGTTTGCTCAGCACATGTTTGACCAAACTGATTTAGTTTTGGAATAGCGTTATTAAATCTGTCTATGATGATGCCCCAAATAGACATACTACATCGTTTTTTACTTATTTTTTTAGCAATATAAATTTAAGAAAATATTTTCTTAAACGATGTAAGAATTTTGAGTTTGACTCTAAATATATCTGCACCCTAATGAGAGAAATCTGCTATAATAAACTTTGCAACAAAAAACACTTCTTACAAATTGCAAAATGGTAACATAATTTTGTTATAATTTATTTAAAAAAATACTTATCATGGTTTAAAATAAACTGATAATCTATGCCATTAAACAGATGATGCCGCATTCTGAATATCATTTTAAATAATACTCGTTGTAAATCTTAACAAAAGTCTTTTTCTCTAACTACATAATTCTTTTCTTTTTCATAGACTTTTTGTTGAGTTGACTGGAAGCTTAAATTTTGCATGGTAAATTTGACATCATGTTATGAACAACAAACAAACTTTTTATAGGCCCAAATTGTATTTCAATTTCTAATCTCTCGCATAAAGTTATACTACGCGTGAAATTATTATCCTCGCATAGGAATAATGCAAAGAAAATTAGCTTGTTAACAAGTTAACAACTTGCTGCCAGTCATCCTGCGATTACCTGGCGTTTTCGTTGCATACGAAATGTGTGCGAGTGAAAGTCACACACGTTTAAATATTTCCAATTGAAAAACAGCGCCGGGAGGACAGTAAAACACGTCGGCGCACGAAAATAGGGTTCGAAAGGAGGTTGGAACTTCCTTCAACAAATCTTCATCCGTGAATATGTTAATGTAAGCCTACGACATTGATACAATCTCAGTTCCCTCTTCACACTCAAACACAGTCGGCATGTGTTAATGTTTTCCCGATTTTACACGCCGCTATTTATGATAATCATAAATAGCAATCAAGATACGCATATATGAACGCAGTCATTTGCTAGATGTCGCCGGTTTTTATCGTTGGGCTGGAGTTAACATCACTGCATTATTTCAGTGCTGCGCAGTGGAATTGGAAGCCTGAAAGGCATGCCTTGCTTTTAAGCTGATGATTAGAACAATGCGGCGAATGTGCATATATGTGCATCGCAAAAGGCGATGCAATTTGTATGTGCGCGATGTGCGAGTTTGTGCAATGTGTAACTGTAACGGTGGTTCTTAATTGGCGCGTTTGTATCTTTCCGCGGTACAAAATGAGCAGACACTGAAAGCAATGTGTGCAGACTGCAACAAAGCGTCGTAAAGTGCTCACCAAGACAATTGGTCAACACACTGGTGTTTATAATTTATATAGTGCTGACATGGAAATAATAAATGCATTTATGAAATTATTACATCCTAAGAAACTATAAATTTCAAATTGATTGAAATATGCTTAATCAATAATACAGGATGTTAGAGGAAGAAGTAGATTTAATCAAGTAGTTGTCTTCCATACCACCTTCCCATATGAAAAAATCATTATTCATAAGCATTTTCGTACTCGTAGATCGAGTTTTTGTGGTTAGTGACGGTGAGCATACTGTTACCCATGCCGGTCATAGACCGACACCGTAGTACTCGAGTTCTCACTACTAGAGCGTTGGTTCGGGAGTATGCAGTCCTCTCCCCAGTTTCAACTATAACGCCCCAACAGAGATGTTGGCGGGTTCAACCACGATCTACTCCGCGCGTTGCTAAGTGCACTGAGCTAAAAATACCAAAATTAGCTGTTTATTCTGTTAAAGCCTTTCTTAATTGCCCGTCATATCTGTTAAAATCTCCAATGTTACCTCACAAACGCACAAACTGAAGTGTCTCACATAATTCACCTCTAAACATACAAAATTCTATGCAATAAAATTGAAAATTAAAAAACATGAAATTGTTATTAATAATTAGATTTTCCTCTTGATTATCTACCAATTTTCTTATTCATAAGAAGCAATAAATCAATATGAATTAATCCCAAATCTTTATTACGAATTCCTGCAAATTCTGTTTCTTAATTTCCATTTCTGTGTCTCAAAAATACACATTTGATGAAATTTTAAGCCTGTAACACCATTGTGAGACTTAATCTGCTCCGTTACACTAACATTGGTGATATCTCAAAGCAACTGCAGTAAATATAATATCTAAGAATTTTAAAATCACCGTAACTTCTATACGAAAACCGTAAAGATCTTTGTCAGAAAAAGTCACATGATTTGAAGACGTTGTTGTTCTTCCCAACACAATCCCTTCAAATGCAGCAATTATTCAAAATGAGTGTAATTTATCTTGAAAAGGGTGTCGGTAGTTGTAAGTCATGCTGATGCTTTCATGTACCTTGAACAAAGTTGATGTTTATGTACGGTCGCTGCGAGCATCGAAAGAAAGATGTGCATATAATGACCACCCTCGTGGACTCATCCGCGCAGTGTTCTTAAATCGTAAATGCCATCTTGAGCGTAAAAAACAGCTCCGAAGAAGTTTAGAACCGGATAGGAAACATTAGAATACATTAGAAGCGGTAAAGATGCATGTTCCAAGTACGAACATAGAAATTATTTCAAATTTGTGCTCGTACTACATTAATCTTACGGTTTAACCTGAATGACAGTTTTGCAAGAGAGGAAATCTTCGTTATCACTTTAGTATGCGGGATAAATTAAATGAAGACATGTTAAGTGTCTCATCGATTGCGTTATTGAATACAAATTTATTGCATTTTCTTTATAATTTACCGCAAATTTATGCTGGCATCGTAATTGTGTTGATGTTGCATTCATTTAATATTCCACATGCTTATAAATATTCATAAGTGTATAAATCTAGTAATAACTATCATATTCATATCCCATTTCTGGAATTTTCTTCTTCCTTTTCAAGTCAATCAGTAAGTGTCGTTATGTAAATGATATTAAGTTACAATATCAACGCGATGATGCATGTAATTGGTTACAAAACACACGAGCTATGAATTGCGTGCAAGGCGATATATTTTTTTTAATTTTTTGAATTGATTATTAATTGACTTGCTGTACACGCAGTTCTTGATGAAGCACCACGCAACAATAGAAACGGATCAGAAAATTATAATTAAGTAGGCTTTCAATGTCACAGGAAGAATATCATAAATTATAGACATACGAAGGTTATAAAAATATTGTAATTATTACAATATGCTGTAAAATACGCCTATTTAAATGATAGAATCTGCATTCACTGAAATTGAGGTTACGCCCCATGGCTAAGTTATAAGTGAAACAAATCACATCCACCATAAAATGCAAATTTTGAACAAATGGTTCTCTTACAAGCAATTGACGAATCAATATTAATCCGTAGTTCGAATCCGTTTAGTTCTTTGAGTTTAAGCCTTCTGCTTCAAAACTATAAATCAAATTTGAAGCCAGCGCCAGATACACCAAATCCAATATAAATCTCCTTTCTAAGATCATTTAAAGAAATATGAAAATTTAGTAGTAAATCTTTACCGAACCTGTCAGGAGATTATAATTTTGTCTCTTATGCTTAGGAAATCTGCATTAACAGTTTGAGCGTATGCTCCATGGTTGAGATGTAAGTGAAAGAAATTGAATTCACCGTGAAACAGTTAATGTAGATTTTGTAGATGACTACTTACAAGACCATATTAAATAAAATCTGCAGTAATGCCAGACTGCAGGAGAGTAACTTACCAACTTCTCTGAAGGTCGGCAGCTGCTGCCAGCAGGTGATCAAAGAGCAGGAGCCCGACACTCCGTGGCATTTGCAGGTAACTCTCGACATCTTAATGACCGCCTGAAGATATGAAACAAAAATTGTGCATCAGCATTGACATCAACATCAGCAGCATTTTGCATCCAAAACAAAACAAAATTTTACAATAATCCAGATAAAGTTAATCCACGCAGAACGTAAATATCTGTACAATAATTAGGAACGCATCTTGTTTGGTAATCAAGGACAATGTTTGTCGAGTACATTTTTCAGCTTTCTCTTCTCTGAATCCAATTGGAACTACAAATAGCAATAAAATAAATGCGAACTAGGCCTTATCTCTGAAAGATCTCTTTAGAATTTTGCACACTTTCTTACAAAGCATAGATTACGTTTTCGTGTCAATTAGCATAAATGTAAATGTTTTTACTATTTTGTCTCACTTAGATCTACTTTCCTTCTTGGCTGCTTTGTCCTCATTTCTATTTTAATGAACGTGACAACTGCACAATGTGACAATAAAAATCTAATAAAATATTGAATTAATTTAAGTATAAAACTCTCGACATTTCTTAAGTCCTAGAGATAAAGATTTGAAATGCGTGAGGATATTACCTTTTCACTAGTCATTAGTGAGTATGGCATGCCAACGACATGTTTAAGCCCGCACTGTCATTAAATCATTTTATGATGTGTTATTTTATATTAACACATGACATCAAATGACTGGAGGAGTTAGAGAGATACGCTTGAGAATTGGATATTTTTCATTCCAAGCCATAGTTATTTTATGACTTCTTTCAAATATTTCTGCACTAGGACTGCACTAGGTAAGAATATTTGTATTATCATTGTTTATTAGGTTTAATTGCTTTTAACTAATTAAGTAGATTCTAATCTCGCTGACATTATATCATACAACAAATATTTTCTCACAGAATCCAGTCTTACAATCTGCTAATAACTCTGGTTGTGCATCCAGTACAATTTGAGTAAGAAACAATTTCTTGTATTAACACATTATATCTTAGTGACAAATGTTTCGTAAATTTCCTCTTCTGTTCATCTTATATTAATCTATTGAGGGTGATTCGACACTATTACAATTATTATTAAAATATTTTTGGCTTGTTGCCTTGTGCTATATTTCAATCTGATACTGAAGACATATTCTTTATGGAAAAGATTTGATATTTAATGTTTGAGTTGGTTGGATTAAAACTAATATTTACTTTAATCTAGTTTGAAATTATGATTTCATTCTGGTTGCTATGTTGGTACATTATGGCTTTGCGATATCATGCATTCATGGTTTGAATTTGCTTCCAGTGCTACCAGTACCTTATAAAGGAAAGCAAAGACAATTACACTCAGCCTCTTGTCTTGGTTTGTTCGCTTCTAGTGTTTGCAACTGGGCTGCACCATTGTTTACATCTTGCATGACGTGTTCTAGGTCTTCATGCTTTCGCGTACTTTCCTAAGCATCTTGACTTTTTTCCTCAAGAGCATCGTTCTTTGTGGTTTCTGTTGGACATCGTTACAATAAGTAAATAGAGCGTAACTAAATTTTCATCCAAGTAATAACATCTGGCCACAGTGTGCAAATTCCCAATGATTTTATTAACTTTAGTTCAAAGTCAGTACGAGACCTTATGCTTGTACTGCGCATTAATTATCTCCTCGTATTTCTTTCTGTTTTCTCTTGTCTAATGTAGTATAGTAATTCCGATGCGCAATGTAGGCATTTACATACTGATAGTCCTGCTGATTTTATTGGCTGAATGTGCAACTAATGATTTTAATGCATCATCAAGCATCAAGCTTCACTTGTTGATAATTTTCTAAATTGGTAAAAGTTTTTATCACTACGAAATTCCTTTCCGGGTGAAATTAGATAATGGTCACAGACTGTCAATTAGCGTGGAAAAATAAAATAATAAAAATGATAGAGAGAAGATTGTCGCAAATGTAAAATGAGGTTCGCAGCGCAATTGCATATGGTAGATATTTGCTTGGTTGCAAGTGCAATTAAATTAATTACATACGTAACTAATCATTCATGCATAATTATATAATTGCCTACTTTGATAATGGGTGCTTTTATTGGGACTATTAAAATGATTATGTAAAATGTGCTCCTACAGTTAATGGGATTGTAAATTGGTAGACAATTATCATGTGATTTGGAGAGAATTCAATGATATTACAATAAACATCGTTTTTCTCTTTAAGATTCTACTATAAATCTTGCATATATAATAAATTAAATTGCTTTTGACTTTGCCAAATATTTGTAGTTAATCCTTTGTAGGAGTTATTTTCCACTTCATTGAAATACCGAATATTTTCTACATATTTACGAATTACCTAATTATAGATATACATTCAAATATTAAGTACTTAAAACTTTTTATTCGGTTTAGGTGGAATATCAAATTAATATGACGAGTAATCGCAAAACTGATTGAAACAAATTAACGCATTCAGCTTTGTTCTTAAAAAAATGAGTAAGGTGTAAAGAGAAAGAAGACACTATTGCATTAATATAATGCAAAGGTGGTAAATGAATGGCAAACATTAGGAATTGTTTGGTGGTACACTGACAAGATAAAAATATTGGGAGAAAATTGTAAAATACAATGTTGCATTACAATTAAATTCATTATTACAATTCAGTATTATATTTATGACATTATTTACGATTTCTCATTAAAATCATTCGGTTATTAAGAACAATCTATTGGTATTATTGTGCATGTACAGCGCATAAGAACTACAAGAATAAAATCGACATTACTATGAACATTATTCTAGAAAATTTGATTGGAAATATTCCAAATAACCATTTCGTACTTTGTCATAATTTAACCCAATTGAATAAATAATAATAAACATCGTAAAACATAAATTGAATTCTCAGTTTATTAGTACTTATAGTCCTGGATTGTAATCAGTAGATATCTAGGATATCTAGCGCATTAGGAAACTCGTGATCAACTATCCATGTGATGCATTAATAAATGCATACAACCATAATACGCGCACTCGACGAACATAAATTCGTATTGAAGAACATCATAAACTTGCAAATTCCAGCAACCATAGCTAACTCATCATTTACCAGTTCGCGTAAAAGTCCTCTATTATACCAACAAAAAGCTCGCAAGATGGCTGCCAATTTGATTAAGGTCGTCATACAGGAAATTAGACTATTAAATATAATTTACGATCTATCAGAAAAGGACTAACAGACAACTTAAGCCATTTTTCATTTGCGTTTTATGCTTTTACTTACTTTCCACATGCAATTCGCGGATTAAGAATTTGATTTCTCAATTTATATCGATTGAGCAACTATGATCATCGATGTAATTCGCATTTCAAATTGCAATTTTCATATTAGTGATATACGTGTGACCCACGTTGGGTCTTAAGCCAATTAATATTGATTAGGTTAATTAATTACTGTAGGGTTCGTTGCGCACGTGAAATTTATAGCTCTGGCATTAAACCATAATCTATGTCTGTGACGAAAATAAATGTACCAATGCGAGTCATAATCCTGATTTTATTAAATTGGTTTCGCTTCATGAGCATTAAAACATAAACCGGAAAGTAAAAGGACAACATCAACACCGTTTACATAAGTACACCAATAAATTGGTTTTTATTCAATTAAAATTCTTATCATATCTCCTTAGTTTAATATCCATATTAACTACTTAATTATAGACTTAAGAGATTTTAACGTTGTTGGTGTTTTTTCCTCACTAAGCGCAGAAATATTTTATAAACGACTACCGGATTCTGGTTTCTACACTTAATGCCTGCAGACGGTGCCTATTTTACTGCCCACTCAATTCCTATCCATGTAAATCCACTAGATTGATACCATATGCATGTATATCTCATGAGCGCCGTGTTGTTGCGAGCAGGCTGCGCGGTATCAAAGCGCGGTGTTATTAATTTTTCGTTTGAAGCCGAAATAATTAAGATAAACATTGTTAATAGTCACGCAATCTGCGCATAACTCTGAATATGCATGTTGAGAATGTTTGGTCGCTTGCTTGCGTTGCACACGTTTGCCATGATATGTGGTTTTATTATTTAATGTAGCTCTTTCATCGTACTTGCACGTGACGGCCAAACGGGCGGATGGCTTCGAGATGATAATAATAGAGATTCAGCAAGAGGATGGGTTGGAAAATATGTGCAGAGGAGTGGAGATTATGTGGGAACAATTTTATGCTTATTCTAAGGAGTTGTAAACTAATGCTTTCGATCTGGTTATTTTTTACAGCATCTAGGGGAATTTACTTTGCATCAATTAATTTGTTGATTACGTTGACTTGAATTTAACAAAGTCAAAGGACAAATGTTGTCAGTTTAAGTTTGATCGTATAGCAACATATTTCTCAAAGATTTCCCACAATTCCTTATTGGAAATATTTTTTTGCTAATGTAAGAATAAATGAGAGAGAAAAAACATGATTTCTTGATGTTATCTTACTTACAGAGAAGACTTAGGAAACATTTATATCGATATAGAACTATAGAATTACAATACACAGATAGATACAAAGAATTATCTATAAAATATTAGATACATTTCAGATAAACTTAAAATTGCTAAAAATGCATTACCTACTTTTTCGTAAACAATGGCTAATATTTTTATCATTTTAACTGCAAGCTTTTTATCCTACCCCTACAAAACAATATTCAATAGTCTACTAAACGTAACTTGAATAAACTATATAGTTAATAAAGCTATTAGCGGCAGCATGATACGACTTTATATTAAAAGCGACTGCCCACGTTGAGTTGAGCTTTTAATTGCATATATTGATAAAACGCGGAGGATGCCGAAGATGCTTATACCGTGAGTTAACAAGTCCGCATAATATCGTTCTTAATCACTTCAAACAAAACCATTAATGCTGAGAAAATTGTCAGCACTCTGTGTAAATGCCTAGTTAACATCTTTAACTGAATCTTTTTCAAACATCGAAGGCGAAAGCTAATACTTTATTTCAAGCTGATTCACTGTTATTAATCTGCATGATACTTGCTGATGATGATGCCAATAAAAAAACAACCATGATATTGTCTTGGATTATGTTTTAACATTATTATTTATAAGCAAAGACTATTTCTATTCATTCAAAAAAGTTGATATAGTTAGGGTGATTAGTTTGTCAAGTCGCTAATTAGCAGTAACCCAAATTATTGACGTGAATTAATCGATGACGAAAATCGAAATGAATTAATTAACAACTAAACAATCAACTCATACATGTAGAATGTTAAAAGCAAGTGAAATTAGAAAAATATAAGCTG
>JAODGC010000006.1:1906048-1924486 GCA_027574925.1 Ecitoglossa quadriceps
GAATTAATTAACAACTAAACAATCAACTCATACATGTAGAATGTTAAAAGCAAGTGAAATTAGAAAAATATAAGCTGGCACTTGGAGATTGAGCAGTTGTCAGGAAATACTTAAGATAAAAAGGTTATGCTAATATTATTATAACTAAATACAATTCTGGAGTTTGAATTTAAATTCAAGCAAGACAAATCATCTTGCTAACACAGAGACAGTATAGCCAACAATGCATGTAAGACCAGACTAAAAAACCCCAAGTCATGTCATCTTTGCACAAGAGAAAAAGTTTCTAAAATGAATTGTAAGAAATATTAAAAAAATTGTTTCTATAAGATAACATGTTATCTCATAATCAAGCAACAAGCAATTTAACAAAAGTCAACATATTAGTGATATGAAGTAATATTAACTGGGTAAATCTTTTAAAAAGTAACCAAATCCAAAAGGGTAGTTGATATTTCCATTGCATTGTTAAAATTCGAACGAGATTTAATTGAAAAACATCATCAAGACTGATAGTGTTTTTAGTAACATTAATAAATAATTATAATACAAAATAAAAGGCATACTTTTTAGAAATTTAAAACAGAAAACAGCTGTTTGGCAAGACAAAAACAGTACTGGCACCAGCAAAAGTAAGATAAGACTAAAAAGTCTCTAGTCATAGTACGCTCATCTTTGCACAAAAGGAAAACTTTCATAAATGAACAGCGGAAAATCCATTCAAACTAATTGGGCATTTCAATTCAATTACAAGATTGTTTCTGTAAGATAAAATTTCATCTAACTTCTATTCTGGGACAATAAACTTTCAATTCAATTAAATTAAACCAACAAAAATCAATATATTATTGATCTGAAGTAAATTTTTTTTGCTAAATGCCTAAAAAGTAATCAGATTCAAACCTTTAGTTGATATTTCCTTTGCATAATTAGAAACTGTTTATTTATAATGCGAATAATATTGCTACTAAATAAACTGAGTGAGTTTGGTTTTTTAAGTTGAAGGATTTAAAATTCAAGCGAGATTCAATAGGAAAGCATGATTAACATTCATCAAAGCTTTGATGACTGGTAGCAGATAACTCTGGACTGACTCTTGAAACATTATTAATATTGTTTTGCTTTGATGATCTTAAGCCATGTTTGACGTTTGAAGTCAAAAGGCTTGCCTATTGTTTGATGTCTATCTTTTGAAGTACACCATACTGGGCGGAATAAATTATAACCAAGCCAAGCCACTAAAATACAAGTTAAATATTAATAAAAATTATTACTCGATACTTTATTTCAATTAAGAAACCGATGCATCCATTTAAGAAACCTTCATATTTTATTTGCTCTCAACAAGATCCTTTCAGAGCATGAATTACCATGATGTAAAAATGCTGGCGCGTTGCTTTCCAACCCAGCTGTCTTTACTGCAGCTTGCTTCACAGCAAATCTCGGCATCGTTTGTATCGTCAACTTTGCTCGTGCATCTTGTTATCGCTTGGCATCTTGGCATCAATTACACCTTGATAAACAGCAAACCTGCATCATGTCTAGAATTTGCATTCACTCAAGTGTGCTCTGCATTGGATCCAGGTATCTTTTACATGCTACATTGCTATGCAATAATTAGTATGGTTTTGTTGCGATACATGCGTGCGATTTTTAAGCTTCGTATGTCGTAGCATCATAGTATCATGGTTGTATTACGCTGACGGTAAAATTAGCCAACTATTTAATAGTGTTTGATGTTGCAAATTAGCCGCGGTGAGTTAATATCATTAGAGATGGAAGTGATGAAGAAGATAACTTTGCATTGACCGCAATATGTCAAGTTGGAGTTGAGAGAATGTTGAGTGCATAAGTGGAAAACGTCGAATGCTCCAGCATCAAAACTAGTGATTGGCATGTGTGCAAATAAAGAAATTGCTTTTCAAATGAAAAATATACCGTTTTTCATTACAATCTTGGTAAATAGTTTGAAGTTATTTATTTCATGAAAATAAAATTTAACAATAGTTTTCTGATTGTAATCGTGTAGCATATCATTAGTAGTAAATTCAAAGGTTAAACAAAGTAAGCTGTTTTTGCAAGTTTTAAAATTTAAAAAAAAATGTTTGACGCCTTTTTGGTTGCCTATGGCTTAAGGCTATAAGTGATAACAGAACTACAAACTCATTTGAAATTTCAAATTTAAATTAATAAAAAATCCATCTAAATCGTTCGCATATGTAACTATCTTCTAAGATAATTATTGGGATGTATGATTGAAGAAGCTAGAAACTTCAAATTGTCCAAAAGTAAAACGTTTAACCATCATAATTTGCTTTTCTTTTCGGTTTATTTAGTATAATTTATGTATCTATCTTTGATATTTCTTAACAGTACAAATAAATTTTCTTTTCTTTCATTTCAAACAAATAAAATCTTCGAAGGAAGTTACAACTCAACTGTCACGTAACTCCATTCACCGTGTAAACTTGCGACATTTTAATTTGGATTAATTACATTGAACGCTCTTGAAATCTTGCAGAGCAAATTACAGTACAAAGTAATATGTTAATTCTAATGCAGGTCTGTGAGTTGTATTCATGTGTATGTATGATGAGCCAAATACAAAAACAACCTTCAGTAATATGCATTCAACTCACTTCCATTTGAAATTTACTCAATTTACTATTTACACATTATTTAATTCAAAATAACTTGATAGCTTGATATGCTAACATTAGAATAATCACAGTAATTAATTGAATTAGGATTTTCAAGATTATAAGATGTACGTATATATATAATTTCAAACTTTTCTATGTTGTGATTACACTAGACTATGATAGGAGCTTGATAAATGGGTACTGAGTTGATATGGTATGTAAACAGATTATGTAAATATCCATGAAACATCTTAATCACGAGGTCGTGCGTTGGGAGTGATTTAGATGTTCTGGAAATATTTGAAATGTGGGTAAATACAAGTGGATTAAAACAGTTTAGAAAGTTTATAAGAGAATGATAAAAGTAGTTATTAATTTTACATTTAACATTTGGGATGGGTGAGGCAACTGAATGTATTCTAAATCAATGACATTCCACATTTGAAAATTCTGATATCTTTCTAATTCGCAAAGATTTTGATTTTTATCTTACGTAGGTCTGTAAGGTTCATATTTCTGTGTATAACACATGCGTTAGTAGATGTTGAATAAACACTGATAACAATGCAGAGGTGTAATGATGAATATATTATATTAGTTCTGAAGAAATTAATCTTTAATTAATCTTTTTTATGTGGCGTTGGTAATGTCATTCAAATTCTGACATACCTAGATCATTCGTTGACTTTATTTGGCTAAATTTAACTGTTCCAACAAAATGACTATTTTCTATTTCAATTCTAATTAGTCTAAATATAAATTTGATTGAGGATATTTGGGATCAGCATGTTTTAGTAACACAACAACCTCACAAATCCCAATAATGGTAATGTTAGGTGTAGTCAACATTTACGGTTGAGACATTAATCTAACAACAAATGAACAATTTCCAACACTTGCAATTGAAATATTTAGAATTTGTAAATAACGCTTATTTGAAAGCCTCAACATTGTGTCTGTCGCATCATAAGCAAAGCAATAATGCAAAATTACATAACAAGTCTAATAAAAGTTGATACGAGACGCATTTTACTCTTACTGGATACTAGTTCAGGTGCATCATATTTACTTAATCAGCATCATATAAACAAATTACAGTGGAAAAGAATAAATATGTTACTTTGAATTCTAATGTCAAAAGTGTTAATGTAAATAGCAAATAGAAATAAAAAGAATCAAAAGCAAAAGCCGCGTACACAGTCCAACATTTCTTTCTGTGACATGGCACCTATTGCACGATGGTATATGCATTAACATTCTGCACCATAAATTTAACATTTAAATAAATTTAAATAGTGCATTTGATATTCTGCTAGAATTCAAAGTTGAAGAGTGGACACCAAATCCAAGACCGGTAGTGAGAGCGATACAATCGTGACATGATGCTTCTTCATTCATTAACTAGCTCCAAACGCTTAATAAACGATGTATAAATTTCAATATATCAATATTCAATTAGACAAATAAAGTACGGGGACGAGTGAGCAAATTGCTAATTTTAGCCTGCTTGTGATAATCTACAGATTTGTAGTGCAACTGGCGGATCTCCGCCAAGAGTGTTAATATCGTTTTAACCGGTTGAGATTTAGATAAGTTAAGTCAACTAAAGCGAACTTGACTTAAGATCAACCTGATGGGATTTATACAGTTAGCTCAGGAAATGGGAGAAAATTGATTAGTCTGCTTTGTTTATTTGGATTGCGAATTTGAGTTGTTTTTTTTAGCTTATCGCTTATCACGGCAACTTTCAAGATTTGAGCCTTGGTTTAGTTGATTTTAGCCAGCGTGCCTTCTTGTTTTATGATCTTTCCATAGTATGCGTGTGTGGTTGTCGTAAAATTTGCATTTTGATTGCCACTTGGTATTTGCTACTTCAATTTGCGTCCATGCATTGCTTCCATCGCTTGAAGCAAAAGCAAGATGAAGTGCACAAGCTTTTACTCACCACCACCGATGGTGATCACGACAACGCGACGAGCACGATGATGGTTCAATCGCAAGTTATCGAATAATTCGCTATGGTTAAATGAGTGCTTACATCTCACTTGTTTCATTCAACTTTTATCCGGCCATTCAGGATTTATAGCATGTTTACTCATAGCATGTTTACTTAATTGATGTCATCGTAAATACCTTATACTGTAAATAACAAATAGATTACGTAGCTTGTGGGTAGAATTTATTATTTTATACAAATTTGATGCATCTTGCTTGCGAAGTAATTATAACGGCTGCAGGCATAAATCGGTAATTTTTGATAATAACATGGAACAAGCTTGTAATTAGGGACGAAAATTACTATCATTTACGAAGGCACCTCTTGTCTTATGTGTCCGATCTTGCCAGGTAGCAATCTCGTAAATTTCGAATACAGCCCAGCTACAAGTCCCACGTTTCCGGCCATTGTGCACCAACATTGCTGAGTACCACTACTTGGAACATCATATGATTTTCACTTACGCGTTGCATTTCTCGTTACAGTTATTAAGGAATCATGTTTACATAACTTTCACCTGCAATTTTAACGGTAATGACTAATGGGTGGGCACGTGTGAAAGTTTGTATTTCTGATGATGTTTTAAGAAACTTGGAAAAGATTCAAGTAGAAAGGTAGTTTCAATTAATAGCTGCAGATTTTATCTTCAAATTATCTTAAAATAAAACGGATATCTATTCAGACTCAGAACTTATCGTTAAAATGAAATAATAATCATTTCTGGTACTTTAATAAAACTTACATTTTCGAAGCCTTTTGCCAATCTAGTTCAGTGTATGGCAATTTTTATGTTTAAATAGGATGTTTTATATATTATTTCTAGAATGTAATTTGAATGGTATTTTTGAGACTTGAAGTTTAATAATTATGAAGGTGGGAAGATATAAACAGTTTTCTCCTGCTAATTGTACACACCATATAGCTAACTGTAATAATTTCTCTGCAAATAATGTAATAATAACATAATAATTTATTGTTTTTGAGCAAGTAAAAGTTAGTTGTATACTTTGAACGCCCACAATAGTATCCTCCGATTAAATCATAATAAATAATAATTTTTCCCTCATAAATATGCACTCCCATATAAATATGATAAATATCCGCAAGATATGTATGGCAATACCTGGCAACTCGCATTAAATTAGCATAATGAAAACATCAAATAAATGTCGATTGTCGCAACATTTGCATTGCAAACCATCCTACAACTAGTGCAATGAATGCACTTGTTGCTTGATGATATATTATACCGTCTTCCACAATCTGCTCACCTGCATCTTACTTTATAACTACACAAGTACTTTTTTACTTATTACATCCATTTGATGCATTACAAATATCCGAACACCGTGTATATCCGAGCATATTTATTAGCGCATGATAAGTTGATACATGCAGGAAATTAATCAAATGACGCGCATACGACGTGGCGTCCGCTTGATTTATTCGCAAACGATTGAAGACTGAAATTACAGCATTTTTCAATTGGCTAGGTGTAAACTATATTTATCTGCATTGGTAATAATCACCTACATGTAAATGTAAACAAATAATGCATACCAATCTGTATAAATTATGATTCATACCATAATTAGAATAAACACGTATTGGTTTGTGATCTTCTTGAGACAAACAAATTTAATGAACCGAGCTTTATTGCCTCAGTAAATGTGAGATTGTTATCTTCTTCCTTATTACTTAACGAAGACATCTAACAACCAAGAAGAGAGTAGAACCATCAAATCGACACCAATGCAGCCAACCTGTGAAACGGAAGTTAAAGGTCTGAAACATTTTACTTACTCGTCGCCCAGCTTCATTGTTGTGAAGATTCATCAATGATCTACCTTGATCTTTGCTACCTCGTCGAAATTTACGTTCACGTTCACGAACATCGACGAATCCTTGTGTGAATCTATCAAGAATAAAAGAAATCAATATAATATTAGTCTCTTTAATTAAGTTCAACAAGTTAGAAATTACAGTTAAGTAACAACTAATTTTCTCACTTTGTAACTTAAAATAGTGAATGCAATTTTCTTAGATTTTTGATTAATTTGAAATGTTTTTTTTTTCATTTCATTGGTAGTCTATTTGATTATTACAAAATATTGCCATGCCAAATAAAAACTCTTGTACACACCATCACACCATCAAGCACGAGATGGAGGATACTTTGGCTGTAGCTGACAAATATCTTGTACTTCTTTTCCAGTCGTTTAATTAATTTAGAATGAACGAAACTAATAATAACCATGCACATTACATCTCCGGTAAATGGCAAGCAATGAGGAATTGTGTAAAACATTTGTTGCTTTCGAAGTGAATTTTATGATCTAATCGTGTCGCATCAATATAATTATCAAATAGACTATACCCACTTCATAATTTATGTCTTACATTTTACTAAAATCCGCGTCTTGAACTTGACTATAAAATTAGGTGTTTGGGACACAGAAGCATTAATTTATAGGTAAGCTTGTTAATCATTTGTTGCGCAATAAGACACTGCTATTTTATCCTTAAATCACATGCCATCAAGTCATTTTGTTGGCTTTTTTATTAGCTATCTGATTGATTCGCTATTTATGCTAAATTGAATTAACATGCATAGTATGTAATTAAAAGCTGAATATAGTGGATACAAGTAACTGTTATCTGGCAGCTAGCAGTTGATAAAGCTGGTGTTGCAAGAATCATGTTTTAAAAGCAACCCATAATCTAAAATTTGTGTACTTTGCATTAAAAAATTAATTTTTCATGTTACTATTATATTAACCAATTTGGTAGCATATCTGCCAACACCTCCATTGAGAGCGTTGTTGTTAAAACCGAAGAGAGGTCTGCATCCTCTAGACGAAACGGTTCAACAACTACAGGGCAGGTAGGCATGAGAGGTTGACTTACAGTGTCCATCCATGACATAGATCACAGTATGCTGACAGTCACACGTCACAAAATCTTACATCTGGCATACGAGTACGAAAGGAGTAAGAATAATAATGATGATGATCAGTATATTACTTATTATTGCATAATAATTGTGTGGAAGTAGTTTTGTACCGCACATTTCATTCTTCTTTTTGATTAAGTTTTATTACTCTGGACAATCATCGTGGTGCAAGCTGTGCCAGCGACTGTTGCGGTTGTTTACGTTTTCATCAACCTGATTATTTTTGCACTGACCTCTGTTTTTATCAACTGACAATCTTTTAAACTGGTACCAATCAACAAGTCACTCGCAGTTTGTGTTCGTCCTTCATTCCATGCGGTTTATTAATAAAGAATTGTTGGTTTTATGCGGTTTCTTGCAGTGATTTACAAATTGAATAATGGTGTCTTCCAAATAAGGAATTGTTTTCAAAGTTGGTGTAATTTGTAGTGAATTAAAAGACGTCCTAAAAGGAAGTGTGTGTTAATAAACAACTCAGAAATATCTTTAAGAATACTGAATCGCTAAGCATCAACAAAAGGTAGGTTGATTTAATTGAGTTTCATAGCACTTACGCTTTGTGGTACTATTTTTGATTGTAACTAGAAGATACTTTGCAGACTTAGCTATAATACTAGCAACTATATCTGTTATAATTGGGTAATTTGTTATTACCTAACTTGAGCATAATGGCACATCACTATCACTATGAAACCGCACCTATGTGCAGATTGTTGCTCTTAACACACCAACTACAAACTTTAAATAAATCAAGTGGTTCATAAATAATAGTTCTTCATAATACACTGCATATGATCACACAAATTTCAAGTTGCAACAGTAATTTTTAAATTTACTGAATAAATGATTTGATATGCAAGTGTAACAAATATTGAATTATCCACCCTTACTCATATGTCAACATCTAATTTATTCCACATATTATTCTTATCCTATCCGAATAATAAAGATCAACGAGTTATTACGTCGCCAATCTTCCATGCTAAATTTGCCCCATTCATTGCATGCTTCAAGCATCTCTCCTAGTTGACTGGAACGCTATCCATGTCGGCACTTTGAATCAAAACCTCCTCGTATTTTCTATGCCCAACTGTTATTTGTAACCCGAAATCAACATGAAATACGACCGAGATCAGTTGGCTTCTTGACTAACGCGGCATGGATGAATGGGATGCAGGGACCACCCCTACCGATCCATCAAATCCTTGCGCGTGAAGCATAATCGCCAGCGCGACGAATGAGTGAATCCGAATTGGAATCAATCCCCGTTGTACGTGAGTTAATACTAGTCGCATGTGCGCATCAACGAAATATCCTACGATTGTGGTATCTATACCATTGCATGCATGTAGCACTAGAGTGGGATTGGTTAATCCACGCGCATAAAATAGAAATGCTTGCCAGCTAAACCGACAGGCGAACCGGTCAAGCGGATAAGCATACAGAGAGACGTTGAAGTATGGTGATAAATATAGTTTATACGAGGTGATATATTACACTTTAATTAATAGATTTATAGGTGGCGAGATTGATGATGATAAAACTTACTTATAGCCATATTCAAGGTTATCGCCACAACCGCCCCATACCCATTCCTCGCGCAGTTTACTTGGTCGTCCTTTACGACTGCAACCGCAGGATTGCAGTTGACCATCTCTGCAGGCACGTGCAATGGAATGAGTCACACCAGCTGCTGATAAAGCATGGGCGAATGCGCTCTCTCGACTTGCTGCAACAAAAACTTCATTATTCAGACGAAATTTCATCAGGAGTTATTATGTCTAGACGACATTAAAAACTTTAAGATATGATATACTACACTAGATTTCAAATTGACAAATCCCACAAGGAGATTATTCTTCTGACATTGCTGTAAAAGAGGAAATAATTTCCATTGGGGAAAGGAGGAATCTTTTCCTAAACTTGTAGAGTTTGTCTATCTACACAAAACAATTTGTCGTCCTCTCATATTTTGACTGCTTGACTGAATACCACCCTCAGTTCTGAATCGTGCTTATAAGTTTTATGCCTGGATTTAATGGGAAACCTAGGAGTTCGTTTTCTGCTTCTGTTTGGCAGTTCTTTTTGTATTATTCAGCTCGGTGGTATAGGATACTATTGGGTTGCGTGTAGTCAATTGGATTATGATAGGGATTAGGACTAAGTTTATTTGTTTGCATTTGAGGACTAAGAACGGATGTTGTACTGGTTGCACTAATGCATGGGGGAAATAAATACTCATAAATGCACACATGTGAAGCAAATAATATGCAGTTGACATTAGGGAGGATCAGTTTTGTTTCATGCGTGAAATAAATCTGCGCTAAACTGTTGGGGGATTAGTTACGCTTCATTAGGGAAATTTATTTTGTTGTAGGGAGGAAAGAAGTGTACTATAGTTTGAAGATCTGCAGTCGGAAAGTTGTATATTGAAATATGCAGTTATCGAATTTACATGAAATGGGTGGCTTTTATTAGAGAGATAATTTAATATCTGATATGTCTTAGGAAAATGAAGGCGTTATATAGTTTAGCATATATTTTTTTGGTCTTTACACTCCAAAAACCGTTTAAGTATTTATATCAGCTCTGAAATTTTTCTGATTTATCTGGAATTTTTTTTGTTTGAAAATTTCTCGCTATGTAAGTTTTATTGAAAAGCCAAAATAGTTGACTTTGGTAATATCTAGGAATAACGATGTTAACCGATGTTTTAGTGGATTCAAGCGGCATAAGCATGAACTAAAAGTTACAATATAAAAACAGTGGTGTCCACTTACGCCGTTGGCGCCCTTTACAGCTATTTGTAAAAGCATTCGCTTCGGCTTGCTTCGGCAGCTGATGACAAAAAACTACCAACCCAAACAATTATACCAACATAACTTGGTTTTAATTCAATTTTTTCAAAAATTTACTACATCAAATCAACATATTAATTATTGAAACCCATTGAGATATAAACCTTTTATAAAGTAAATTATCAATGTATTTCAAAGCTTATTTGAAATTACATTGCCTGACCTTCTTCCATTTAAAATTATGAAATTAAATATGAAGCAGAATATTGTAATTTTTAAATACTCCTACATGTAACTTCTTACTTTTTTGACACTAAAGCCTTTCTCTTACAAAATTTAATGCACTCCCCAAGAAAGAAAACCGTTGTAACATCTATACATATTAATGCTTCTGATGACTTTAGCAAAAATTCAAAAAGATCTCTTCAATGAGAAACCGATAAGTAATGTTTCTTTAAATCTTCTTTTCGTATCTTACTCTCAGCGCTTGCCAAATGTTTTCTTACATATACAACAAAAATATTAATTTGGCCAGCAGTCACAGATATAAATATGTTTATTTTATTCTTAAAATTAACATTTGTTGTTAAAACTATCGGCAAAGTTGAAAAGAATTTCCTACCTCAAAACTACATAAGTCGTGACAGCGGCACCTCTTTACTTTTCATTCTAAACAAACAAAAAGTAAGGAAAAGTTTGATATTTTAACATTTAACGCTTGAAGGTAAATATTGAATGATGACAAACAACCGTCGGAAAAGGGTTTATTTATTACAAAATCCAATTCAAATGTTTGCAGGCACAAAACAATTAGAAAATAGAAGAATCTACGAGTTTTGACAAGCAGAAGAAATAGAAAATTGCAACAAATAAACTTTAATAGATACAAACCTTTTTGTATTTTATTTTATAACACCTTTTTGACATAAGAACCAACATACTATAACAATATATACTCGCATCTGAAAGAAATAGACTTGCGTACGCAATAAATTAAAATGATAGCAATATTAAAATTCATATGGAGTTGTTAAATGTCTTAAGCAATTTGTTTAGAATGCTGTTGAGCCTGAGTCAGTGCATAATGGAGACCTAAATGCACAAATGGAGTAGAATAAAGCGCAGGAAGTGCAAAAGTCTGCAATGAAATCTAATGGTCGCTGCAATTGAATTGCTCTGATTGACTGTTATTACGCTATAATTTGCGTACATTCGAATCTATTAGCAACATTACTTTAGTAGACCTGTCGCGTGTAAATTGAGTCACATTGCAATTGTCTTCCTTCAATCCACAAGAGAATGAATCACACCTAAATAAGAATATTTGTGATTGTATTATTAAGTAGAATCAACACAAAAGAACATAAATATTTTTTCTCCTTGATAAGAAGACTTGTTGAGAAGTTAGGTCAACGCCGTCGTAAAGTTACACTTTGATGAACATACCCTGATGGTATGATGGTTTCAGGTGATACGAACTACTTTTTCCCTTCTTTACAATCTGACTTCATCGTCATGTTCATGACTTCAAAGTGTAATGCGGTATGAAAGTCATAAAAATACTTTAGAGCACTAGTCGAAAACAACAAAACGTCCAGAATAACATTCCATCATTTTCTCGATCTTGAATCGTCTTCTCCAGAACACCAGGCGAAGGAAATATCTGGCAAAAACAGAAATACGTGCTGCTCAACAGACTTTGAGAAGAACAAGAAAATGCAGACTGAAATTGCACTCGCAGAATTTATATCGGAAAAAAGTGCTAAAAACAAAAAAGGGCCAAGATTTGCTGTTTGTGATGTGCGTCGAATCTTCAATCAGGACTCTTTGTGGATGCGAGTGTAATTCGCACTTCTCGGTAATTCATTGTACGCGTAATTGCAATGAAGTGCAGTCAAGTGCGTTAATCACGTAATGCGGGATGCAATTTCAAGGATGTCAACTTAATACCAAGAAATGCCTCGTTAAAGTCAACATACACGTTTACAACATTGACACGGATCAATATATAATGAAAATTGGAAAATATAAGCTCACCGTAATTTATTGTTGGTCCAAGGACATTATCACCATTTAGGAGGGAACAATTCCATCGACGATTTGCAAATTGGTGTTTGCATTCGGTAAGAGCTTGTTTGGCCCCCATTGACACTGGCAGCATATGGTCACTGTACAATTTACACAAATTGCTTTGACCAGCGCTCAGGCCCGGCAGATTTTTGCAGGATGGTGGAGTTTCCGAGTTTAGGTCTTTTACTATCATACCCAACCTCCTGAAAGAAATGATAAGCATTATTAAATGGAAGGACAATAAATTAAATGATATAAATATATAATTTTAACAACTGAGAGTGTGCGATAGTACCAATGTCATTTTTTGTTGTAGCATCAAAATCTCCTTTTTAATGACTTTTTTTTCACACATAATTTACATCAGTCCCTAAAAGTATTCGCATCATTTCAATAAAATTCTTTCTGTATTATATTTGCTCGCTGCATGGATAGATAATAATGGGGCAATTTCCACTTGTTGCAATAAAATTAACTGGTAAATATCTAGCTTAGCTTATCTTGGCAATTTACACAGAATCTATAAAACAGAGCTAATGAACACACACGAGGTCAATACATATTTCTTCTTCTGCTACTCTCCAAGCAAGGCATTTTACACTCACAACATGTTTGATTGACCTGCTAATTCACACTGTTGTATTTTCACAACATTAACTAGTTCATTGGTTATATGCTGAACTAGAGACTAAAGTCAATTTAGATTCAGTTAATGTTCGTCTATTCCAAGATCTGTTTATCCAACAGTTGCGTGTCATTAGTGTCGATTGGCATTAAATCGCCATTAGCGGGGAAAAAATGCGATTGTGTGCCATACAAAGTCGTAAAACAAATAATTCGCTTGGGTTTACTTCTTAATTAATAAAATTATTTCTTCTTACTTGTGATTGAAAGCGTCTGTTGAATGTTCAACTCTATTTAAGTTACGCATAAAACGTTCCTTTGATTTTAATTATCACCAGATACCATTTGACGCTCGAGGCCAATCTGAAGCTGCATTTGAAAAAATGCCTCATACTAAATATCTTAATGTTATGCATGCCATCAAAGGCAATTTATTTCCGATCCATATACGTAAATAACACATTTACGTATATGGATACTTTTGTCTTTTACACATAGAAGCATTGCGTTTCAGTTCAATTCTTTTACCTTAAAAGTTGTTTTTAAATTTATATGCAAACAAAAATGGGCTGCTTTGATTATTTATCGCCAGGTAATTAACAGCATTACGTAAAAAGGTTTTGCTGAGATTTATGAGTCTTGAGATTAAGACATTAAATTAACTAATGGACGTAGCGCATTAAGGTAACCAACTGCCACCAACTTAGTCCTGGGGCAAGTCTCCTACTTCACCTTGCAAATACCACCTGTTATTATCTAACAACTTGGAATTCTTTTCGCTTAATTTGAAATTAGTCTCATGTGTGTTGCATTATTTCTGCTCGTTTTGGAATGTGAAGTGTATTTGGTGTTCCAAACCGTTTCCTGCTCCACAATTAGCAGCACACAAATCTCGGTCGTTATAGCAATGAATGCATCATTTACAAGCATCTCGGATGCGGCACGGAATCTCGCACAATGTATCTGGTCAATGTTTGGTCGCTGCCAAGCGGCTTGCTTGTTTTCGCGGAACCATCACTTCGTGCGCGGCATGTAACTAATTGACGTTAATTTTAAAAGGGATGACCGTGCGCATTTCCTTTGCGCCAACTTCAATACACTGGCACCAGAAATTGCGCCAAGAAAGTAATGCGTTGAATGAAGTAAAGTGCACACAAGGTGGTTTCAGCTAAGGCTGGTTGTAGTTTGCTAATGGAAGTGGTTTTGGTCGTGGTCATTGTGAAGAAAACGCGTTAAATTGTTAGTTTCTGCACGGACGCGGACACACTCCGAGGATTTATCCATTCGTGCGTGAAAAGTAGTCATTATTTCAGCTTTCTTCCGAAGATCTTTAAAACGATTGTTGGATACACAACTTTTACCCACTTGGACGACGTAAAGCTGAAACGCCATGCGGAAAATTAAAAGGACTCTTATGGCGCCATCTTTATGACTTATTCTTGGCTATTATGTGTAAATTGATGATTTTTTAAAGACTGAGAGAATAGTTTAAAGAAACTATTTGTTTTTTAAACTTTGTTTGGCTTGATTAAAAATTAACAACTCTCTTAGGAGGAGTAGTTGGATATGGATCTTTTCAAATTCAATACGCTGCAACCTTTATCTCGCTTAAATGGTGGCAACCCATTAGATACCATTTGGTAGTTTACAAACTCTCCTTTACAAAGATACATATAACATATACTTTGATGTGATAATCATACATAATAATACTAACCAAAGTTGAATGTTATTAAATTGTACATTTAGCCGCCACCTAATAAAGTTAATAAAACTTTTCATATAAATTGAAATATAGAATCTTATAACCAGAATACAATCTCCAGTTTGCTATATTTGGAATTGAATGCAAGTTAAATTACATTTTGTCAATTTATATTTTAGTAATTAGTAGTAAGAGAAGAACTCCTATGAATTGAAAGCTTTCGTTCTGAAATTATTTGACATTCCAACACGATCTACTTGTTTCTTTTATTTGATGAATTATCTAACCTATTAAATCAGGACTACATTAACTGATAAATATCTTTCACTAATTAAGTTTATCGCTAATTGAAAAATCCCAATGGAGTTAAGTGCTAAAGTACCATGCTGCAAGTCGAAGAAATCAAATTGAAGGCAATTGATATTGCAGTTATCCGCTCACGAATGCTTGTCACGCAATGTTTAATTAAGCTCACTGCACACTCGCTGCACGCTCACACCTGGATGAAATTAATGAAATAATAATTGTATTAATAACTTGCCAACTATGATATACAACCTGCAATCTGAAAATGCAAGCTGAATGCTATTCGATGTAATTATATTATGTATTGTTTAATTCCTTCATTGATTGCTTTCCTTCTTTATTTCCTAATATGAATATATAGAAATTTTATAAACAGTATACGTATAAAATATGTTTCAACAAATGATAATTACAATCGTAATTAACTTAGAAGTAATGCCATTTGAAAACTTGCTTATCTGATTTACACGGCTACTTTAACTCATTTTGTCTCTACCTGAGCGTGCATTGATTTACTTTTATTTCCGTTTTTACTTGCTTTCTTTCAACGACTTTTCAATCTAGATGCTTTCACATTTATGTCCTCATACAATTCAGTGTTGATTCAATTCAAATCGTGTCTCATCCATCAAACCAAATACACGTTTAACCCAATAACATTTCAAGTTTACCTTCGGACTTTATCTGGAATTTAGAAAATGCAACTAAATACAAAACCCATTTGATGGAAAATTAATGATGACTTTAGTTCCCTTTTTCTTATCTTTGCTTTTATTCCTTTCATTTATTTTGATAAGTATAATACATACAAATGTAATTAACTTGGTGATGGAATCGCATACTTCTTGTGTGATGCTTGTTTGTATACTTTTTACGTTTATTGCAATGTAGAGTAATGAAAGAAGGTAAGAATAGGCATGGAAATAGTTGATTGCCGACCTGGTTTTGCCCCCTTTCTGAATCAGCACCATCCGTGTTTTGTATTGTATGTACGCCCTTTGATTCCGGTTTAGAGTTTTCATTTCACGAGTACGCTAATAAAATATACCAATTTAAAGCAAGTACATATTGTACATGTGCAAGTAGAAATAGAAGAAAGAAAATAGAATAACAAAGAATAGTTGGAAGTACAAAAGAGTATTTTTGTGTTTCAGAGCTGCTTCGTATTGAATGATTTTATTTGCATTTGCAAAACAAATCAATTGAGTATAAAAGGATTGCTTTTGATTAGAATGCTTTTGATTTTAAGCTTTGAGTACACGAATTTTATTTTCTATTGAACTAACCATGGTTTGCGTTCGACTAAACTGTTCACATTTTTAATAAGAAAATGTAGAAACCAAGAGAATATTTTCTGGAGATTTGTAAGAAAAACTAAGAAAAGAAATGAGTTGCTATTTTAAAACTGATGCGGTATTTGTTAAAGAAGTAAAACTTTATTTCAATTCAATATGAAATCAATATGAAATCAGCAATTAATTGTTTTACTGTAATCACATTTAGCATTAAACATGATTATGTGTCTTCTTTATAACACCTAGTCCAGTCATCTAGTGAAAACGTGTTGACTCAAGAAATCCCAACAACAAACCTTATTCGCTCGAATTCTCTACCAGCTCGGAGAAACCATATGCTTCTCCATCTCGACACCGAATAAAGTGGCTCATAAATAGAACGGGTAACTCGTATTATCCGATACTCTCTATTATTATTACTATTACATAAATGTGATAAGAACCAAAGCACGTACGTGCAAACACACGTCTTGTACATCTTATTATGGCTCAGCGCCAAACATGGGTGTGAATTTCGGAATGCGCTGGAGAATATGGAGGAATACTAGTTTGACTTTAGTCATACCTTCATACTATGCATCGTCGATGAAGCACCTCACAACAATAAAGCAATAAAAATTGGAATTAAATACACTCAATGCATAGATACTGTATGTGGCTAGTAAGTGGAGGCTGATCAGGTTGTTCAAGTCCAGTGAAGGATGCAGCAAAAGAAGCATCGAAAGAATTGAAAAATACGAAGAAGGAAAATATAAAACTAGTGTAGGTTGAAAATATCTCTGATTTGCTTCATACTTTTTGATATAAAATAGTTATCCGGCGATATCGGTGGAATATTGTCCAGCACACCATCAATATTATATAAATAGGATCAGATAGGAGTTGAGTAGATTCGAGTTGATTTTTTAGCTGGTAACCAACACACTGTATATATTTTTTACGTTGATTATTTTATTGACTAACGAATTCTGCATTCCGAGTGGTTAATGGCAATTAACACTCGATCGCCATTATTGAATTAATGTGTATCTACGTTCATAATAAACCACTTCAAGGTAGTCTAACCTCGGAATGGAATTGACTTCAAGTTCAGTTCTATATATTAATCAGTTCAATTTAAATGCCATGCTTGTGGATTGCTTGATATACTTAATTAATTTTGTTATGGGGAAGATTAAAATTGTATTTCTGCAAATTCATGGCAATATAAAGAGTTAACGTGACATTTATTGAAATTTACTTAACACTTGGAATTTATACTGTTTATTGCTTTGAAATGAATGTACTTTGCCGCGTAGTAAATATTTCATGTTATAATAACGTTTTTGGCATGTTACCAAGTATCATGGTAAAGTCATCTTAATTGAATGAATATCATACGTTTCCTAACCAAGTTCAACAAAACACTTTATACTGGTTGTTTGGAATTGTATCATTGTGTGCTAGTAGTAATTAGAAAAAATAATGGAAAATACATTGTATATTAGTTTTATTGCAGAAAATATGTCTAGTTTTCAAAAAATTACATTTTAGAATATAAACTATTCACATTATTCTCTACAGGTTTGCGAGCATTTCCAATGATATTTTGTAAATAAATTTAATTAACAAGTGCAATGTATCTTCATTTTGTACACACCTAATTATTTATTTCCAAGAAACTGCTAGTTTATTACATGAATTAAAAAATTTTGAAAATACAGAATTGGAGACATTAATATAGATTCTACTAAAATAGCTACTAAAATAATAAAATTATTAAGAATTTATTATTGGCCATAGCAAAGAGAATATTTGAAGAACACGAATTTGAAATCTGTTGGAGTTATCTACAATGTTCGATTAAATATTCTAATAGAACCTAGGTATACTGATACCCTAATTGCTATGAAGTAAGAGAAATTAGTAGAACATTTTAATGAAGTTGGTTAAAACTTATTCGCTATTAAGTTTTGGCAAAACTAGAAATTGTTATTCTAACCATGGTTTCAAGACCGAAATGCTTTACATCTTAGCTAGGTATATGTCAATACTTAAACACAACACGCT
>JAODGC010000006.1:1924586-1937907 GCA_027574925.1 Ecitoglossa quadriceps
CTCCACAATAGTATTTATCCATCGAAGTAGTATCATTCGCCATTTCTATTCGCATAAGGAGTGTTTGCGACTGCTTACTGCACTCATTCTTCATTTCGCGCATTTCATTTCTCACAACTGCTCCCACTTGCTCTCCACCAGTTGCTTGCAGCGGCCTACCCGCTAACTGGCTTCCGAAGAAGCAATCGAAGCGACAAGAAATCGATAAATTCAAAATGCTAGGCGATCTACTGTCAGCTGTCAGAAGAGAAATTGTTACGACTCTTGGCCGCGCAAAGTAAATAAAACATTGAATATTACGTGGACTATGCAATGTGCAAATTAAATGGAACTGGAGAAACCACTCTTAATAGACACTCGTGACATTTTTATACTATTTTTGGGAGAATCAAATGCCTAACCTTTATAAAGAAAGAAAAGGTATGAGTAAGATGGTATCATATGGAAGTGAGATTTAAGAAAGAAGTATGTGGTTTGCAACTGCTTGTAATATTAGGACTTGTGTGTAGCTGAGTTAGAGAATTCCTTAGTTTAAGTTCTTCGAGTTCTTTGGGTGCTTTGAGTTCTCAGCATATCAGTGTTGAATATTCACTGGATCTATGATTAGGTGTTGGTATAAAATATTTAACAGGTTGCCTTTGTGATGTTTGCAACGATTTTGACACGCTGCAGGTGATAAAATGTGTAGAATGTAGGTAGCTTGGAAAATATTCAAGGAGGTGTTCTATGTGTTGGAAGCTTTTAATTGGGAACCTAATTGAAATTTATTTTCCTAGTGCTGTTACTTAATATCTGATATTCAATAAAAATTTAATTTGTCTTCAACCTTTAAATTTAGACGTAAACTTCAATTGCTTCAAATTTCAGAATTTCTAAATTCTCAAACTTTTTTTAACATGGTTATAAAATAACAATTTGGATTTCAAGACTTACTTTAAACAAGTTGAAATTACATTTAGAAATAGTATAAGATATAAATTTATTTATTGAATACATACAACCATGATCCATTTGGTGTTGATCTACGTGCAGCCTCAGTCAATCCGGAAATGATCAAAATGGCAAATGCTCGCTTGAAAATGGTGTAGTTTAGTTTCCGTCGGAATTTAGTGCTAGTTGCATCACTTTCCAAAGACATTTTGATGATTATTCCTATCCTGAAAAAGAAATATCTGATTACAAACAATCACAACCATAAATATTTAAATTTATTTCCAAATGATAGTAATAAGTACATTTTCTCTAAATACTTTGCATTGTTTCATGTTGACCTATCATGATCAAACAATAGCATTAAATTTAACCTACATTCTAAATGCACATCGGTGCTGTTTTTGATTTCTTGCAGTTTCTAAGACTATGGTCAATATGGAAATTGGAACCATGATTTTATGCTTTTCAAATGGCGTTGCAGATTTAAACATATCTATTTTGTGGGTTTATTTGTATGTTATCATTAGCATCGTTAAATTACTTTCACCAGGAAAATGTTAATCTATTAATACGCATAACAAATGCAACGTGTAATATTCAAAAATATGTTTGGCATTGAATTGTTAAAGACGTATGAAATGGAAATTAATCAGTGGTTGTTGCGAAATTAACTACCTCTCAAGATGGTTATAAATATTTTTTTGCATTCAATTATACTGCATCCATCAACTAGTATGATAATTAGCAGTTATTGAATTCGGAGAGAATATTTATTGAAAGATGTACTCACAGCAGGATTCAAACTTAACGAAGCCTTACCGCCTGACTTACGAAGTTTATTGTTTTATCAAAAAATGCATGCCTGCAAAAGCAGACACTGTACTCCTAGTACTCCTATTCCATTTTGATTATACTGCATCATCAACTACTGTGATTATTAATTGGGACTGGTTTCAGTGAGTATATATTACTAGGTAGACTACCAGCAGGATTCTAACTCGTGTCCCTCAAAAATTTTAGATTTCAAAAATTGAATTTTAGAACGAAAAAATTATGAAATATCTACTTTAGATCTATTTATATTTTCTGCACTAAACTCTGAGATTGGTTAAATTATTATTGATTTACAATTTTCTTTATATATAAATATATCAACTACGTCAAATTATCTATATTTTATGAAATGAGAGCCATTATCATATATTTTCCTCAATTGGCATCTTTGAAATAAACATAAAATATAAATACTACATAGGAAAACACTTTCCACACTTAAACTAAAACCCAGAAAAACTCATTTGTAAAAAAAAAGAAAATCTTGAGAAGAGAATTGTTACATTTGCAATGTTAACCACGTTGAAAATGTAACATGGCCGACATGTTGATAATTTGTATCGGCATGCATTCATGGACTCTCTCAATAAATCGTCGTTGAAATGTCAATAAATAATTCTCTTCGAGTCTGCAACTCAGCGTGCAAAGGTCCCCTTTTACCTCACTCATGTTTGTTATAATTTTCTAGCTGAAATTTACTGCTTCTCGTTTATTAACACATTTCAGTGATAAATATTTCACGATGGAAAGGCGCGCGCGCTTCGTGAAAACCATCAGCGTCTTTTACACTCAGGTGGCAGTAATTAGAAAATTATTTATGTACGTCCAACGATAAAACTACTTTGCTACTAAGTAGTGTAACTACTCTGGTCTTTGATCATTGAATACTTACAAAACATCTTCTAATCAGTCGTACTGGCTTAGTTTAAATTTAACATGGCTGTATTTCAAGATTGAATTATTTGATTTATGCTTTACTTGTTTGTTTGTTTTTATAGCTTGACGCTATGGTAACATACTGTATAATAGTTCAACTTGTCGCTATCGGTGAAGACGTTAAATTATCGTTTAAATTAGCAATAACGCGCGCAGCGTGAGAGAAACACGTTGCTTAATGCTAGTTATGACTGAAATAAACTTTAACACTTTTCCTTAGAAACATTACATGCTTTATTGAACAATGCAATGCAAAATAGAGAGTTGGCATGGAAATAATTGTGAGTTTTGGGTCAAAAACTCAAGTTTGATTGAAAGTAGCACTTTGTACACTACTCATTGCACATTCAATGAAGCAAATTAATTGATAGAGTACTCTATCCTTGATAATAATCACTGTAAATAACATGTACTTTAACTCAAAGTTATTTCCACTTATTATGGGTATCTTTAAACTTCTACAAAGAAACATAAATTTTGAGATAAAGAAATGCATTTTGTGAGCATTAGCGTTTACATTAGAAGAAAACATTGAAAACCTAATGGGGCTACGATAAATCACCACCACGCGAGTAATAGATCATTGCGCAGTGCGGCTATTTGCCCAACATGACGCTTTAGCTCTACGTGGTCTATCCTGAGTTGAGCTATGTCTATTTAATGTATGAAATGCCAAGCAAGTTGAACACATGGCACATGCCTCTGTACGTGTGCAAGAATTTGAAAGCTGGAAGTGTTTTTGTTCGAGTTTTTCGTTTGTTATTCAAATCTAGTTGGGGTGAATGCAGTCAAATTGAATTAGGCAAGACGACACAAATTGGTCTTAAAGCGGTTGAAAAATCTACACATGGCTAACTTGACGTGTACATGATTACACGACTTTAAAGAATAATTCACTATGAGAAATCGTCAAGAAAGCACGAATTGTCATAATTTACAATGTTGAAAAACTCTAAGACTTTCAACTTGGAGTGAATTTGTTGGTAATAATAGACAAATTACTCATTAAACATTTGCTGTTAGAATTTAATGACAAAATTCCACATAATTTTATTTTTATTTTTTAAAAATGCAGTAGAAACCTTTCCTTTTTTCTCTTGTAACATTGATTTTTTTAGATATCCGAGATTTATTTGTGTTTTGCAGTTCAATAGGGTTTCTTACATACAAATAAAATTTTTTTTATTGAAAATGTAAACCATATTTACCATATTTTAAGAAAATATCAAATTCACTTGTATACTCATGGTTTTTGAAGCACATTTTTTGCTCTTTTGACAATAAGAATCAACAAAACCAATTTATTTCAAGGTGGCTTACAAACACAACGTAATCAGATCTAATTATTTGATCTGGATAGAATAAAATGACTAATTATTAACAAATTTTGTCAAACAAATAATTGAAATATATAGCTTGATATATTTTTTTATTTTCCCAGATGTACAACAAATGCCAAATAATAACCACACTTTACTGTAGGTTAATACTTAATTATGCTTTCATTCCCTATCCATTACTGTAAACAATTGACCATACAATTAATATACCCATCATCGACACACTTCCTGAAATTTATTCTATGTCGAGGAAATAATCAAAGCAGAGTAGCTAATAATTTAACCGTGTGTCTATATATCGCTAATAGAAAAATAGTGAATGTGAAAATTCCCCAACTGCAAACAGTACACAGTATAACCTTTGGTATTCAATTCCAATTCCGATTCCAACTCAGATCCACGCAATTATTGTAATAATTCAACAAGATTTAAGATATGTATATGCTGCCAATTGCCAGCTTGATTATGCTTACAAAGCGGCATACAGCCGCAAGTCAACTTTCAAGTCTTTTTTCACTTAAGTTAGGTTAAGTGAGGAGAATTTATCCCAATGTGCCCAAGTTCCATACGTGCAGAGATATGTGATGTGATGTGGGGAAAATGGAATTTTGTGAAAGTACACAATTGAAATTTTTGTTTAATTCCATTTCCATTGGCATTCGCCGCATGCAATTATAATTATGCGCACTGTAATCACCGACATTATTCTCCGTCGAAGAGGTAATAAATTAATTCAGGTCGGTTGTTATTTATTTAACATTTATACAGAATCTGGCAATTGGCTTGAAACAATAAATCATCGTGAGTGAAAATGTTAAGCGTCAACTTCAATAGAAAGAAACTAAAAATAAGTATATTCACTTTAAACTAGAATTAATTGCAGCAATTGAAATAGCTGCGGAAAAAATCAATTCACACTGCTTTCCTGACATTAACTAAACCTACTTATTTCCAGGTGTATTTACATCTATTAACGTGTCTACCTGTTAATTACATGATGATGATACAATATAACTTACTAACATTACACATTCTAGTAAATCCATTTCTTTCCTGCAACATGAGTCCGCAAGACATGCGTTGGTATTTAAACCAGTTTTGTTTTCCTTAGGATAATTGGAAAACACTCTTGATATTAAGCTATATTGAATTAATACGGTTGACAATTAATGCCAAACTGCAAACCAATAATGAAAAAACGTCACGTTGTATGATCGTGTTTCTCGTGCTGGAAGAAAGAGAAGTTCTTCTAGTTTTAGCATCTAGTTACATAGTGTGTAGTAAACACGCAGAGGCAGAAGCTAGAGTTAATCATTAACCAGAAGACTTCTGGTGTCATTAGTTTTCTTCTATTACAGTAAAATGCTATTTATTGGCAGAGAGAATATTATTTTAAATTACATTTAAATGATCTGTTTAATGAGTTACAGTTTATTTCCAATCGGAATTAATAAATATATTTATTTATCTCAAAGATTTCTAAAGTATAGTTACACTTTGTGGCTGAAATGGTAAGAAAATGTGGAATTTAGATTGATATATGTAGATAGCTTGAAATAGATTTGTCAATAACAATTAAATATTTATTTTTAAATTTAAATTGAAGTGAGGATTTATTCTTTCTTAAGACTACTTTACTGTTCATGTTAATTTTAGTGCAGTATAGAACCCTGACATTAATTTTCATCAGAAATTATTTTGATATTCCTTTAAATATTAATTGTGTTGTAAATATTGGGATTATTAATTAAATCTTATGTTGTTGCATGTGAATATACATTTTCTATAGACTATTAAGATCAGGAAGGTTTAATTGTAATCTTCGTAGACATTTACGACTTCATTATTTAATTTTTATTGCTTTACGCTGATGAAATCCAACTGATAAATATTAATATACTCAATTTATTCATGTTTATTCATTAAAAAACGTCAAATATACATTACTGGCAAATAAATTAAGGTCTTGATATCACACTTTGCTTTCATTTTGACTTTGCATTTTAGAACTCATTTTGTAATAGACCAAAAAGATTTTCGTCATTTAATCACCGCATGTGACCAGAAGTAATCAAAAACATGGTCATTGGGCCAAGGAAAACGTTTCAATGTTTTTGCTCTTCGTGTGGGATGTTATCTATGGTGAAAATTATACATAAAACATTTTGTATAATAAATTTGGGAATTGTAGTCTTCACATATGAAATTAAAAAGTATTTTTTGAATTGGTGCTTGAAGCGTTTCCTCTGTAGTGTTTGGCGCGCACGGCTAGTAATAATCATTGAAATAACTTTGAAATATTGTATTTCCATGTCTTGATATAATATAGTTATAAATCTGCTACAAAGTGGAGATTGTGCAAATATACCGGAAGCTTTAAATATGAAACCTTTCCACGTTTTCAAGATCACTTACTAGTTGCTTCCAGGAGCAGCTTATTTCCCAACTTCATCAGCATTAGTCAGAAATGAAAAGAACGTAAGTGGTGGTCATTCCATTTGTTCATGCAGAATGCAACAAAGAACAAACCTCTTATTGTCTATTGTGACAGACTTTGATTACAAATTCCATGACGGTCACACAAGTAGATTAATTACACTTTAACTACAATGTGCTTTACTCAGCATCTCCTGAGAGGGTTTAATGTAATTTCAAGAATGTACTGAAAACTGCACCTTCTACTGCACTCTCTGTTCAATACAACAGTGTACTTTATTTCGCATTTATAGTTTAATGTTAACTTGGCATATCTAACTATACGGATATCGTAGGCGCATCTCATTCATTTTGGTCAACTTTTTGATTCTTTTGCATACATGGACGGTGTATTTGTTTTATGCAAAACACTCCCTGGTTGTGCAGCGAAACGCTAGGATATGCGCATTCACTTCGAATGATGTGAATGATTTACACATGCTTGAATTACATGGAATACATGGCTTTCAAACATTGCAATTTTTGGCGAATGGACTGAAAGCTATAAGGTTCTTGCTAGAGAAAGACAAGTTCTTGTAGGATTCTCAAATTGCATTTGCTCGCGCGATTTAATTAATTATTTGTCGTTGTTAATTGCTATGAATATTGCATGAGCAGCGTGTAGCTTGCTTGTACTTTCGAGCGTTTTTCAAGGTGCATACATGCGTACACTTTATAAATATCTGCGTTTCAATGCATTGTACTAGAGTGATATTAGCATTATTTACATGGGCATTGTTTGGTATTTTAATGTATATCAAATATTATATTGAAACAAGCTTTACTTACTTTCAAAATGAATTATTCCAAATTCGAACAAGCAAATAATATCCAAAGTAATATTAAAATATCATCTTACATTCACTTTGTTATGAATTCTCGATAGTTTTTCAAATGAATATAATTGAACAAAACGTTCACTTCGGATAAAACTTTTTGCACTTCTTCACTCTCGCATGCAATGTACAAACAGCACGCTAATGATTCCTATCTTTTCGCATCGCATGTATCTCTTCACCGGTTTTAAAAAGTCGTAAAGTTTTTCAACGTGTCCGGCGCGTTATTGAGTCTTTTGTGTCGTCGCGAAGTAGTTCCTGATGGTGGAGCCGCTGGAGCAATGCAGGCAAAGAACTGTGCGAGATCTTGTGTGGGTCTGAGCGCCTCAGTTCTTTAATCAAACTCGCCGACGGCGGCGTATCGCACTCATCAAAGGCACGCCGCGCAGCCTTAAACCTACAGCTCGCGAATGCATCAGCAAATTTTAAATCACTACGCACGCAGACACACTTCCAGAGATCAAGAGTAGATCAAGTGCAGAAGAGTTTACCAAGTTATCACTTTTACAATGTCAATTGGGGAAAAAAAACTTTTCAACTTTCAAAACTTTATATTATTTACAAATCAAACTTGTCCAGCATTACTTTACTGTGATGTCTGCTCGTTTGTTTATAAACTTGTTCGATCTCTTCAGCACCTTCCGGAGACTGTATTCGAACCACTCGTCCCACTAGCCCGCGCGAGACTGAACACCGAACAGCTCAAGAAGACCAGCACCGCGATGGAGGCAGTGAGAACGCGGATGTACGCCGGACACGCTCACCTATGAATGGATGAATGAATGAGCCAGCCGCACCGACAAACGGGCACGCACTAGAGAGCCAAGAAGAGGGCTCGGTCGACGATGAGGGATGAAACAGTTTGGCCGCTTCTGTGCGTTTGCGGCGCCCTTTGTTGTTGTGCTTCACACGTTAATACGACTAATACGAGGTTTTACTACAATGCACAAACAGGCGAGTATTTGTGCAACAATTACCAATATTTCAAACTGTCAACCGGGTCATTATTCTCCGATTCTGAACAATAATTCCTAAATACCTACCTATCTACAAAGTGCCTTACAATGTCTTTGAATATACAAATCTCTACGATTTCTCAACTTGATTGTTGTCGACTTGTTGTTCTTGAGTTGTGTAGATTTGTTAATACCATCCTGGACATTTTCATTTAGAAAATATCCCATTTGCTTGCAGATTTGTTGGCTTCAATGGCTATACACCGGTCACCCCTTTTTGGGGTTTAATAATTAGTTATGCTATTTTGAGTACCACTGCCGGGTGGTAATACTGGTAACTACCCCTATCCAAGTGAAGCAAGTCGAGTATTCATAGGTCGAAATAAAAAACACAACCGGAACCTGCCTGGAAATGCACAATGCCACTACAATCAACATTCTTACAATACTCAAATTTCAAAGTGGGCCTAAAAGCCAGCATCCAACTTTAATCTTGACATGACATGACATGACTTGACATCATCAAAAACATCTAATCCAATCAATCATTTAGCAGTAAAGAAAGGAATTTCTAGTCATGCCAAAGTGCACTAACTTAAACTTTAATAATAACTGAATAATAGAAAATCTTGCCTAGAGTGAAAAACACCTACGTTTTTTTCATTTTGCTACATTACAAATGGTAATTATGTTGAGTTGGCTTAAAGGTGTCCATTATAGATTGCGCGCATTTGCGTTCACACATGTTGCATTTCCACACTTGTTTTCCATCAGAGAACGTGAAATTATTAAATGTTTAGGCGTTTAGCGACCGGAGTGGCCTTAGACTAAATTTGCTGCGTCTGTCACTCGAGTGCGCGGTACGAATGCAAATCAGAGCCAATTGTCGATATGCCAATATCGGTATGTAATCGCGTGTCGAGCACGATTGCAACGTTCGTCGTAATGATTATAATAAACAATTTAAATTGAAGGTTTGCCGCGCAAATAAATAAGTATAATTCATGTGAAATCGGTATTTATTCGTTTAGAACAATTTCTTAATTCTTAATTATTGTTATTATAAATAATGATAATAATATTGTGACAGTATGATTTATTAGAGTATTATGCTTCATTGGAATGTTAGAATAATTATATTAATTCTAATATAGTTTTATGTAATTTTTAACAGTAAAGACAAATGATTTATCAAGAGTCTAGGTTAGGTTCGGTTAGGTTATGTTATTATAAGATTACTGTTACAAAAATTTTAACTTGTTTTATTAGTTTTGTGAGGTAATATGAAGCGAAATTATTAAGCATGTTGTCGATAATATATTTGATAATACACTTTTAGCAATATCCTCAGGTAATTTAGAGAAAATAACTGAATTTTCTAAAGTTTTCTTAAAAAAAAAACTTGTTTTTTAAGTTGAGAAACATGTATATATAATAAGATACTTATTTTATTTATATAAAACGTAAGTTTCTTTCTCTCCTTAAAAGTTCATCAGCACATTTATAAACTGCAAAGGGCAGGACAGCATGCATCCATTTTAATATCCTCGTTGTCGACGCTATAAATGCGAAACTACCGTTCGACGCCAATAATAACGTAATAATGGAATTAATTAAAAAAGAAAAAGTCCACCGACAAGAGAGGACCACACACACGCTCCACTCATATTGACACATTGACTTATTGTTGAGCGCACATAATGCACTTACTCCTAAATAATACTCTCCAGCGCAGTCTTGCAGTAAGTTAATAAATTTTCTTTTCCAAGTTCAGCTCAGTCACAGCCTGGAAATCCATACACGATAATACTATACACCCGATAAGTATTAACAGATAGAATTTAATTAATTGTTTTGTAAGCACATGTTTTGTAATCTTTAATAAGCAGTCTAGTTGGATTAATCTCGTTATTAATTTTGTAAATTCAAATTAATTGCTAGTTTTATTAGGCGTACGTATATTGAATTATGATTATGACCTAAATTATGCTTTCATTTAATCCTTTTAGCATTTCTTTTGCATTTCAAGGATTTGCATTGTACTTCCTGCTTTGTGCGTTGATGGAAGGGTTCAAATAATAAGCTTTGTTAATGACACAAAGGTTTAATGACTGAACATTTGTTAACGTTTTACGTTTTGGCCTGTGGCCATTTTAATCATAGCTGCACATGATTAAATATTGGATAATGGGTGTAAATTTTACAAGGTGTATAGAGGAATATATGAATTTTGATAATACAAAACAAGAAGCATATGATTACATTTATTTGTATTGTGGAAAGATATGGACAGAATGCCAACATTTATCTAAATGAAAATATTTTTGCGTTAAGGCAATATTTCATGTTATATTGATTAAATAATATTTGGATTTGATATTAAAGAGTGAAGTCGTTTACACTTATTAAGCAAATTAGATCTTTATATATCCATTATCCTACATTGTTGATTCATATCTTGCGCTATTTTTGGTCTCTGGTGCATTACGCCTTCATTTGTTTGAATGCAATAATTTCAAACCATATAAACACTGAATTGACATTATTATCATACACAATTACGTTATTAAGTGTGACAATAGGACAATAGTCTAATATATCAAGGAATTTTATAATGCGTTCAGCTGGCAATGCCGTCCACACTTTTGAAATTTGCATATTCATAGTCATATGCACATATTCTCATATTTATTGTTGCAACAAACTGACGCCAGTGCTAGCATTACCACTACAATTTAAGTGTTTATTAAGGCATGAGATTATTAGGTCTATGTTTTTCCGTTCGTCTTCATTCATATTTATCTAAATTATTATCATTTATACTATTGTTGTCTAGACTATATGATGGCAGTTTAAATTGACACCATTGAATTTCATCCTTAAAATTTGGAATTGATTGTTTTTTTCAATGTGAATTTTGTTTCATTGGCATTTCAGAATTGCATATTAAAAGGCACTAACGCAAATGCAGAAATCAATTAGAAAGTTTAGAGTTGGGTGATTGACACGCTTTTCCTTACTTTGATGGCTCGATCGTATTCAATGCTAGTCGATTCATTGATTTACAGGATGCTGCTTGTATTTTCTCGAAGATTAATTAATTCGCAAAGAAGTTTATTTAACAAAGTTGCCGATTGCGCTCTTAAAGTTGTACGCATTAAAACATTAGTTATAGGATTGAACTAAATACAAAACTGCTGTTTTTAAGAATTGTAATCTTCACATGCAGCTTTTCTTTGCTCAAAAGGCAATAATTCAAACTGGCATTAATTGCAAATTCTTGTTTTGCTGCTACAGGGATACCACAATCATCAGTTTGGTATCTTTGAAAGAATTTGTAACACCTTTATTTTAGTACCTGCGCAAAGTCTAAAAGTCAAGCTATTTCTACCTTCGAAAACTGAATCAAAACCAAGGAAAAAAATCTTCTACTAAAAATATCAAAATAATGCACAGCTTTTTTCATAACCGGATTTTTGAAATTGTTGCATGGATCATTCATGAGTACTTCAATTATAGTTTTGTTCTACGGTAGTGAGAAGACAATTTCCAACCGTATTTTAATGATATAATAACCAAAAATCGCATCGCAGAGGTAGTGATTTTCCAACGTTCCTTAGAAGGGTCAAAAAGTCGGTTCTTAAAATTAAGGGCTCCAACTTTAATTAGTCTATTTAGTGGCATCACTCATTGATTTATATCTAAATTGCTAGTCACCAAACAAAGCATGTCATAAAAAAGAACACAAAAACTGGTTCTTTGTCTTCTTGATTGTTATATGCGCCTTCTACGCACCTAAAATACCTTTAAAGATATTCAATATTATTAATTATTGATTTATGTTTATTGGCGCAATAAAATCTTTTTACACGATTTACGTAGTTTGTAACTATTTATTAATAAATATTATGATAGTGAAAGATATGAAAGCATGCGATTGATTGTTTGTTATTATTTGCTATTTTCACAATAGTATGTTGAGTTTCAAATGAATAATTAATTATTAATTGCATCTCCAGAAATGGTTTATTTGCAAAGGCAATTCATATGCTAATTATTAAGTATAAGAATTATTAATACTCACAAGTTCCGTGAAGATGCACCGCTGAACAAGCTGTAGCTTCGTAGAACATACTTATAGGCAAGGCACCAATTTTTTGCAGATGGTGTGAATTAATATTTAAGTTTGCATTTATGCAGTTAGGTTGGAGGTATAAATGTGATTCATTTACACGTATGCACGTACGACGTGTGGGCCGTAGTTCTTATTGTAATCTATTAGCGGTTCATTGTTTCAATTAATTATCATAATTGCATGAACGTAGGTAGGCACGGACACTGTCTGCGAAGGAGTCCACTCATATTGCGACGACAAGTACTACTATATTTCAATACAGTAACTTTTATCAATGAATGTAGTAGTAAATAGCAACTCCCCACAAGAATAGTTAACTCATCGAGATGAACCGTTTCTTATAATTTACTTGCGGTGCAAAAATTGGTGGACGTTTTACACCTGAAAACTTTCTGCTCTGTTTTCCAGTTGTACATAGCCCAACTAAACATGTAGACGCATCTATTTCTTTTTACTTGTTTCAATTGTTAAATTAATGGCAAGTGGTTTATATCTAAAAACTTGTTCTATTAAGACGTGTTGATTGATTATCTCACTAACTTAATTTCGAATGGTGGTAAATTACTCTCCAAATCATAATCAAATTTAGTCAAACTAGATTTTTGCAAAACACGATCTAGAAAAACGGTGCGCAACTAGAAATCTATTATAATTAGATGGATGAAAGAAATACTGCCTTATAGCAATGCGTTGCTCTCTCGGCTTTTATCAATAAATTTTAGGCGACACAGTTATAAGTGCACAAAATTTGAGGTCAAAGTCGAACATTTTTTTTAATATTTTCAAAATTCTTTCCAATGTTAGCACCGTTTGCTTGTGAAACATTTTATGTAATAACTTATTTTATATAATTCCTCACTGTTGATTTAAGCCTTC
>JAODGC010000006.1:1938007-1950485 GCA_027574925.1 Ecitoglossa quadriceps
CCTACAATGGTATATGATAAAATGTAGAATTTTTTTAAGAAAATCAATTTGCAATCGATAATCTTGTCTTGAGAAGGATTTTTGACTTCGGTGTCTTTAGGGCATTCGCGTCGACGAAAGGGTGAGATATTTAACGCGACTTTGCTGATTTTGTGAATATATGTTGGCAATTAGTTAATTTCATTGTTTATTGACAACTAATATTGAAGAAAGTAAAGGAGGTAACATGCGGACAATGTTTTTTGGTGCCAAAGTAAGCTCAATGAAACACCTAAACATTACATATTCAATGCAAGGAATGTAGTAACCTTGATTACATTTTTGAGCACATTTTTAATGAACTAAGTACTAATTAGTAAACACATGTTGATTGAGCAGCACATTGGTAAAAAGCAAATAATAAGCAGCGTTCATTTAATGTTAATAATTTTACTACTAGACTATTTTTCATGTGTTTCATAAATGTTATCAATATACTCAGATTGACCGACGACGAGACAATTTTTTATTAATTTAGAAGCAATTAGTTCAGCAATAATGTTATTCTAAGCTACAATCTTTTTTTTTTGAGGAAAGTAAAAGTGTAAAATATATGAAGAATTGTTACTTCTTGCGCGAGGTTATGAAAACTGTAGTAATCAAGCGAATTATTTTGCAGTAAGCAATGTTTATATTTCACAAATATATTGATCACAAAGCCCACGTATATTCACTATAGGCAACTTGTGATACCGTTGTACCTTTAGTTTTGACAACTATTGAAAATAATTTTGATCATAACCACACAATCAGAGAGTGGTATTTGTTGCATGTTTTGTAGTTTTCGTATTTTCTTATTTCTAGATTACCGAGAAACTTGAAAATGAACCGATTGTTTGGAAAGGGCAAGCCAAAAGAACCAGGCCCAAGTATTAATGACTGCATTGCAAATGTAAGTTGAATTAAATATTTACAAAATACATATGATTGGGTGCATGACATCGTTAGGTGGACGCCCGGGCTGATAACATTGAGAAGAAAGTCTTGTCGCTTGACAATGAATTGCGACGCTTCAAGGATCAAATGTCGAAAATGCGAGAAGGTCCTGGCAAGAATGCTGTTAAAGCCAAGGCTATACGAGTTCTAAAACAAAAGAAAATGTATGAACAACAATTAGAGAATCTTCGTGGTCAATCTTTTAATATGGAGCAGGCAAACTATGCCCATCAAACATTGAAAGATACTCATGCAACTGTAGTTGCAATGAAAGATGGGATGAATCAAATGAAAAAAGAATTTAAGAAGATCAATATTGAAGAAATTGATGTAATTGACAATTTTATAGTTTTAGCATTTTACCAGTATTTGAGTTATTCCTTGTTTTATAGGATGTCCAAGATGAACTTGCTGATATGATGGAACAAGCTGATGAAGTACAAGAAGCATTGGGAAGGAGCTACAACATGGCAGAAATTGATGATGATGAGTTAGCAGCAGAATTAGATGCTTTGGGTGACGAAATTGCATTGGATGATGATTCAACCTATCTGGATGATGTTCTCAATGCACCTGAAGCTCCCATTAATAAACCTGAGAAGCCAGATGCAAATAAGAATAAGGATGGTATTACAGTTGATGAGTTTGGCTTACCTCAGATTCCTAATTAACTTAGAATTTTACATATTTTATTATTTGCACATACTTTCATAAGGTATTATTTTATTATGATATATACATATGCTTGGCATAGTAACTTTTCAAGAAATATATTTTTATTCATTTTGTTTTCTTAGCAAATCAATTTGCACAAAGTTCGAATTGCTAAGAACTCTAAAATACTCGTTGATTAAAAGAATAAGAATACATGCTTTGAAATACTAATACTTTTTATTAATTAGCAACCTATTAGCTATTGATTATAAGGAAAGGAGTTGGAGAAGTAAAAATATTCATGGATTGGACTGGCATTTTAATTGGGCTCTCGTACACCAAATGTTTATTATTATTCATTCATGGCCGAGGGTAAACGTAATCGCTAAAATTTATTTCAAATATCAATCAACAAGAAACAATAAGCAACATTTGTTGCACCTATGTAAATAACACATAGTAATGCGTAATCTTCGGATAAGATAACAAATTTAATTAATTGCATTCTATGATACTTGCATATAACAATATATTGAACAGTAAACTATTGCAAAACTGGAATACCAATCAACCAAATGAGCAAACAAATTGTATGAGACACGAAATACAAGATATTGTTGTCACATTGAGCTAATTTTGTTCGCGCAGCGCTGCACTTTCGCTAATTCGAAAAGCACCTAAATTGACTTATCTATATATTACATCGTACATAGTTAATGAGCTAATTTTATCATGAAGGTATGAAAATAGGCAAGACGGGAAGGAAGTGGAAGAACCTCAGAGTGATATGTAAATTGACGATGGAGGAAATGGATTGGATAAGTGTGGAAATTGCTAGAATTGGAAGTACGAAATATCATCTGTAACGCTCTTTCTGTTTGGATATTGAAGCTATCATAACGTAATTATCGGCTTCCGGTTCACACATTGGTTACGACTTTGGCAATTCTGACATCCAAACATCAGGTAGCTTATTGTTTCATTACGTATGTCCACCAAATATATCTTTCAGCTTGTAACATCAGTGTGTATTGTGTTGATTGTAGTATTTGACTGTTTCGTGTTTTGTATTTCATGCATACCTATGTGTATATACTCTACTATATATTACACTTACAACATATTTCTATACATAGTACATACTTAGTTGTAATAGTTATTTGTTAACAGTAGTTTGAAATCAACCAATGCACAGCGTCTCCTAGTGCTGCAAATACAATTGCTACATCTTACTTTACATACTTTTATACAAGTGATACATAAAATTTGTCTGCGTTGCGAACGTTTCAGTTTCAATACGCTCAGTAGCGCTTAATATATCACAGGTTTGACGTGTGAGAACTAAATCGGTTTGCTTCTGCTGCCTCCAACCGCCCGCACAATTTGTAGTGCTGCGCTTGCGGCCGGCAATTAGTATCCTGGACGAAAATCACCAGCGGGTCACGCTGCAATCATCGGTGGTGACTGTAATTAATTCATTTCATTCCCGCAGATCGATATTTGATGATGAGCCATTGCACAACGTCTCAAATTTTGCTCAAATTTTGTGCAAATTTTGTAAAGAACAGAATCATCAAACATCACCGTGATAACGTGTGAATTCGCCAACAGTACTCAATTCATCTAATTAGCCATCATACGGGAACGTGTAAGGCGGAATAGAATATGGGCTCATTTATATCCTACTCGGCAATTTGTAAATGCACACCTGGATCAAAAGGCGATGATTGCAACGTGAGCTGCTAGACGAAATAATTGACGATTATTTACAAGTACTACATTTCTATGTGTTACATTACGTACTTATTTAGTTGTGGTAATTTACAATCATTATGATAAGCGCGTATGTACAGTAATTTTTGCTTATCGCGGTTGAGCGTCAGTTGTTTAAACCGGCGAAACTAATCAAGCGTTATTTCCGATTATTTGATTTCTTAAGATAACAAAAAAGATGTTTGCCTACTTTTGGATTGCGATTTGCTCGGAATTGTTGACTAATAATCTATATTTGCCTTCGCGCTTGCCTCAGCGTGTAAGTTCTGATGTGAATTTTAGAGATAAAGCTGATTTTGCCAGTACTCCAGAGTACTGTATGGGTCCCAACGATTTACACATTGTTAACTTAATTATACGACGTGAATGAACGCACAATATAACCATTTACATATTAATTATTGTCAGTTGTCTTTTGAGAATGCGACTTTTGGTGCGTTTCTCTGTTATTGACTACGGAGCGTACGCATCCACATGGACAGCGTCATGTAGATGCATTCGATTTCGGAAATTTATGCCCCAACAGGTATTATCTCAAAGGTGACGAGCGCAAAACGTCGTTGTAAGCGTATTTATCGCCGTTTTTGTTTCTTCGCATGCAATTATTGTGTCGTGTTGTGAGTGAGCCTACGTTAGATGTAGGTCACCTTTGAGAATACGCATGAAGGTCTTCTTGAATTGCTGGTTGGCCAGCGCGTAACAGAATGGATTGAGCGGGCTGTTGGCATAGCATAGAAAGTAAGCGAACATATAGAGATGTTCATTGGTGCATGGCGGCGAGGTGCAGAAGCCTTCGACTAATGCGAGCACGTGGTATGGAGTCCAGCAGATGACAAAAGCACCTAGAATGAAGCTGATCGTTCGGAATGCTTTCCTCGCGCGGTTTTCCGACTTGGACTTCTGGCGACCGAAGTTGCCGAACGGACCTGGCACTGGCAGCTTCTTCTTCTTCCGCAATTTATTCCCCAATGCCTTGACAAAGGCGCGACTGGATCCCGTGCGACTGGCACCTCCATCTTCTTGCTCTGTGTTGGCAAATGCATGTTTATTGCGCGTCACCTCGACAAGGGCAGTCGCCGTCATAAGGGCGGCGGCGTTACCTGTCTGGCTAACGGCAGATGTTCCCCCCTGTGGTGTACTGGGCTCCGTGCCATCTCGGTTGTCACTGTCTTGTAGCTCACTAACGATGGAGGTGACCGTGCGCTCGGCGGCGAGGGTCACCGACGTCTCGGCTTTGCGGGTGAGCGCGGAGTGCTTTGATGGCGATCGCGGGATTGAGACCGCCAGCGAGTTGGCACGATCTACGGCGCCCTGGAGAAGGCAAGCAACAGAATCATGAGCGGGGGTGGCATGCGGAGCGGGGGATTCACATTGCGGCGACGGCACAACAATTGAGCTCTCGTCCATAAAGCGCAAGTCGGCTCCATCTAAGCCTACTATGAGGTCGTATGTCTTATGTGATGGGTGCATGGAGCTACTATTACTGTTAGTTTGGCCATCCGGCTGGCTACTACAACAACGATTACTGAGGGCCAATGATGGTGATGAGTCAGCGGATGATGTATGCGGTTGCAAGCTTTCGGGGTGGCAACTGGTGCGGCATTTGGACGTAGGCGAGGGACTGCCTTGGAACTGCGGCGGCGGCGGGATAATGTAAGACTTTTGCGAGGGCGAAGGCGAAGGCGAGGGGGACAAACGGAGAGCACCTACCCCAGAATCAACAACCACGGCGAATGCTGGTTGACAAACAGCAGCATCTTTAACTACGTGCGTCCCACCCAGAGTTGTAGTAGAACCTGATGCTCCGGAATCTTCCGTACTACTCAGTTGTTCTTGGATCCTAGTCATGGTTCTAGATTGCGGTAGAGTCTCCGCAATGGGGACCTCACAGTCCGCATTCGGAATTGCACCATTGACACGATTATTGTTATTATTTGGACAATCATACATGGGTGATGTGCTTATTTGTAGAACAATCCCCACGACGGAGCTTCTTTTGCGCATTCGTTCTTGACTAGGCTGGGCATTCTGCACTGTACTGTCTTCATCCGATTCAAATGCTGGACTACTGCTACGTTCCGATTTGTCATTTCCTTCCGTAGCGTTTTTAGTGGGTGCAGAAGATTGCGTAATATCAATTGTGCGTTCTACTTGAACGTCTCCTCGGACACTAGTCAACTTACCGCAAATGGGCTGGCTACTGAGTTCAGTGGTGGTTGCGGCATTGGCAGTCGTCGTAGTGGTAGCAGTGCTAGTAACTTTCGAACTTGAATCAGACACACCTGCCAATGTGGTGGAGCGTTCTTTCACAGAGCCTCCTAGAACGGTGGTGGCAATTTGAGGCTTTTCTTGTCCAAGGGGCGTGCTTTGAGTTTTTGCCAAACCGATTCCCGCTGCACGGCCCGCCATCCCCGACATGGCTCCGGCGCTCAATGCCACCATGCTTTGCATCTTGCGTTGTTTGGCTTCGCTCTTCTTCTGCATTTCGTACGCCGTCTTATAGATACCGCCATATAAGATAAAAAGCACAATGAGCGTGGTCCAATAGTAGCCAATGATAAGAGCTGTATTAAATACAGGGTCTTTCAAAAACTGTACGGCGCATTCACCGGGCTGCAAGTTGCGGTAGCCCACAAAATGCTCCCAGCCGAAAATGCTAATAAAAAAGAGCAGTGCAGGTATAATCCACGTAATAATCACCATCCACACGACTCGATTCTTTGTCCTCCAACTACGGTACTTGGCAGCAATTTTTACGGAGCAGAAGCGATCAATCGTAATAAGCAGGACAGTGTATTGGGAGACAAGACAAACGGTGTAATCTACCGAAAGCCAGAGGTCACAAAGAAGTGGTCCCAGATCCCAATATCCCATCAGCACGTAAACAGTGTAAAAAGGCATTGAAACTGTACCTGGAGAAAACAAAATGTACTCGAAGCCATCGCCTTGTCATTGTCAGAATAGTTACCAATTAGCATGTCAGTTGCAGCTAGAGACGCGATGAAGTAATTACTTGGCTGTCGGATGTTTCGGTCAACAATGAATGCTAGCAGCACTAAGATGTTACCACCAACTGTGAGGATGATGCACAGGGCGAGACAGATGGCAATGAATATGGTCTGCCAGAGTTCAAAGGGTGGCAGCACTGGTTGAAGTGACGCAACCGTGGCGGTGAGGTTACGACCATCGCTGAAATTATCATCTTCTCCACCTTCCGGAGGCGCTAGTATGAGGTTGCCATTGAGATCGCGATTGGAGCTGTTGCCGAATAGATCCAGAGGGTCGGGGTCCCAGCTTTCAAAGTACGTTGTCGAGTTGAACGCCTGAATGCACTCTGTATAGCTGAGCAGGCCGTTGTATACCGTCTTGCAGAACTTGTCTTTCGCACGTTGTTGTCGCCTGTGGACAACAATACGACCAATTATGTGGTGGAATTGCACAAACTATCAAATGTGCTTTCAGGGTGGTTTCGCCAAATTAATTGCGCTCATAAATTTCGCCGCGGCGACGACGAGCGTCGGTTAAGTGGCAATAGCATGTCGTGCGGGCGTGAAAAATTGACAGGATAATGAGCACCAAAAGGTCGAAATACCTTCCACTCAAATTCTTCAGGGTGAATGCAATAGATTTCCTTTCGCCGTGTGCGCACATGTCACTGTTATGTAAATTGAGAGTCGATCAAGCGTGCCACAACTAGGAGTACAGCACGGAGAGATGCGAATTAAATTGGCACAACACACTTGTTTGCGTGCAGCATTGAGCTTAAAGTTGAGTTTATAGAAGCGAAGGATATAAGTTGGGCGTAATCTATCTCCGTGCGAAACTCAAATCGCCCGTGACCGAGAAACAGCGCGCACATCCCAGTTGGGCGCATTTGTGCGCGTCCGGAATGTAAACGTAAATCGGCACAACCTGGTCCCCGGAAAGCTACCCTCGCAACCAACAACACCCGGCTTACCTTTGATACATTCACATAGGTTAAGGTTAAACTTACCCTCATATATTACAACTTGCAACGCGTGTAAAATGTGTATCAAATGCTTAAATTTTCAGAACTCCATCCAGTTTACTGAATGCATCAACCAATAAAAGCCAAATGTATCACTTTAGTATGATATATTATACAACAAAAAAATGCGATTTTTCTTGCGATTGGCATTCATTGTCATTTGTCCTTGATAAGCATTCAGTGGAAGGCGCATGCAAATCACTAGGTAAATTTGCTCGTAATAATATTCCTACGTACGTAATAGATTCCCATTAAAAGTCCGCCCGCCTTTTCAAGTCTTTGACTTCGATTTGGGTGTAGGGATTGTGTCACACGTAAGCCTCTTTCAAACGCAAGGAGCATATTTTCCTATTGGCCGCAATCGCTTGGAATTTCCTCTGGGTATAATCGAGATAAATCGATAGAGTTTAGCACGCTAAAATGATAAAAATTCAACTCTTTAGTAAGATACGAGTTTCTTCATTTAGCATAACAATTGAACCTTTTTTCAATTTCCAATCCTTAAGACTGTGCTTTTCATTTCTATTAATGTATTAATCATTCTTTGTACAACGCCAAACCGTCGTTGCTGTAATAAATTTAAATATTTTCATCATTCATCTACGTTATGTTGCTTTTGCTACGACCCTTTTGCAATAATCCAAAACTTCGTTTGGCTTTATTAACGCTGCAATCTGAATCCGTTGTAGGTCTTGAACGCACCTTGCCAAAAACCCATTTCGACTTATTTCCATCCATTTGCAGCCGAGCCGCGCACTTCTTTCGCCTGAAAACCCGACGAACCTATTTCGAATTCGTCTGATCGTATTATTCATCTGAGCGTGAAGAGTACGGCGTGGAGTGCGAGGGAAAGAAAACGTCGTTCGTGTACTGCCACCGGCGGCGGCGGGACGATGACTTTCAACTAAATAAATCATTCGGCTGATTTAATGCTGTGCAAATTTTGCGCTGCTGTTAGTGTCGTGAGGAACAAAACACAGCAAACGCTATCAAACTGTTAACAATTTCGAATGCAATAGGTTGCTACTAGAGTTATATGGATATTTTTTTCAAATGCCAGCGATTTATCATTAGCTACAATGTGTTAACGAATTGAAATAAAATTTCACTTATCAATTGGCAGGATATTTTATATAAAGAATGCAAGAGAATTATTTTTGGCACTGCACTTTAGAATTTTCTTGTATGTAGCTCACACTTTTCATCACATAGGTAAACATAGGAAAAACCAAAGAATGCATACTCCGGAACAAACTGCCTAACTACTGAGTGAGCTAGTTGTAGGAGGTCAAGTACGGTGTTGGTCTAAGAGACTGGCATAGGTAACACTATGCCTACAAACACACATTCACCAAATTAGGGGTAGGCAATATATGAGGCATAAATAGGGACAAAGAATAGTGATATTTGTTATAACACAAACTGCTTTTATTTCAACCAAAGAAACTTCCTTCATGAACAGGCTTTCTTATGATATGTTGGTACCATAATGTTGTTGCATTTGGAGTGTTAGATAGTCTACTGGTGAATTTTTCCGTCACTTCTGTAGATGACCAATCTCTTATTTTCTGAATAAAAACTAGAAAAAGTAGGGTAGTAGTATGATTGGTTAAATTATATTATAATTCGTCTATATGTCAAGGGCTTATTTGTGCTGGTACAAAATACCAATTGCTTAAAAAAAAGCCCCGCTGCGTCGATACAAATCATATTATTAACCTTTTACCATGTAGCAACAATGGATGCACTTTGAACAGTGCACGCAGTGCCATTAAAGTCAATATTTCATCCACGCTTTTCTACTATTACCCTCAATAAGCGTACGGCAGAATGTAGATTTTTTGTGCTATCGCCAGAAAAGCGCAGTCAAAATATAACATTGCCCTGTTGTCATTAAACCCTCGCTCTGTTCCGTTTCGCATTCTGAAACGCGACCTTCTGGCATATCACCGCCCATAAATTGGCGGCCGTCCTGGAGGGGAAATACTCCTCGTTTATTATATTTGGTTGCTGAGATTTTTCCTACGTTTTTCTAGTATTACCCTTTTTTACGAGCAGACGCAAAATAACGTGTTACACTTCACATCTATGAGAAATATGATTTAATTGACAAAAGCATAGATTGCAGGTGAAAATGGAAGTTTATCGTTATAAATAATTGATAATATAAATGTAAAATATTCCACACGGATACAGAATTTAATCACTGGAATCAAACTATGCGCTAATAAATTTTACAATGTAATCTATATTTCCTAATTCTATTTGTTTGTTGTTACTTTTCAATCTTTGTACATCTTCTGAATTAGTTTGTACTGCATATTTAATATTGTATTGAGATTTTTGTAAAATCAAAATTAGCAACAACAGTAATATAAAGCAATGCAAATCAACCTTAGATTTTAAATAATTCAATCTAAATTTCTCTTGAATTAAAATTTTACTTTTCTTGATAGACATTCTTAATGTTCCATTAAACATGTTGTCACTTTCTAACACATCGTCGGTGCTGTAAGTAGAACAGAGTCAATTCGTATGGTGGAATGCAAGACTAGTGAAGACATCTTTGGTTAATATACAAATCTAGCTAATTCTAATAATCAGTAGGAATCTGGAAAACAAAGAGTAAACTATTAAACTAAAAACATCTGCAAAAGTAGTCAAATCTGCGCTAATTTTTATCTAGCTATTGAAACATGTTTATCTGTGGTGATCGTAGAGGCCCACACCTGACGAGCGTTCCACATCCACCCAAATACCATTTCCCTCTTAGTTTTACTCACAACCTTTACATATCGCAAAACATTTAGTGGAACAGCAAAAATTCATATATAATTATACCATAAGAACTTAATCTCTACAAAAATAAATTCATTCAACCAAATATCCACTTCTCTTTTTATGAGAATAAAAGGTTGGCTTCCAAGTGCGAAAGCCCCAAGCATTGGTTATCAAAACATGTTAAACATTTATGTTCTCTGGTAAAACTCCCTCTTCTGGCCACAAAATGATGCAGCAGAACTGGGCACTTGTTTCATTTTTAATCATTTTTTAATCGAGATACTCGATTATAAATGCATAAAAAACTTTATATCAAGTTTGGAAAAGTAAGCTTTAATTTGCATTTAAATATAAGACTATAATATTTGGAATTTTATGTAGTTGCACCAATACGCTTTTTGAAATATAACCTTACTCTAATACAGCATCGTTGTGTATTTACCAAACAATTGTAGTGAATGAAACAATTCATCTAATTATATTTAAAGTAACTTAATACTTCTATATTGATTTACAACATGATATACAATTTGCTTTGGTTTTATAACGACAACTTGGATTGAATGATCACCAGTTTAGAGTTTTTTAATGGACAGGAGGTCTTGATTATTATCAGGTTTTTTATAGTGTCAGCATAATTTTGTGTTGAGTCAAGTTCAATATAAAAAGGTAAGTATACATTTTTATTGTTACACTTTGCATTAAAGTATTGGCAATCTATTAAATATCAGGAGATAGTTTGGTTAATGAACTTAACCTTTGTTTCATGCAAAAAGGTAATACGATTGCAAGTCATTCTACGAGCAGGAATTACAACATTTAGTAATCATGTTAAGTAATATTGACGTAAATAGAGTTTATTTCGTAGGCGAAGTTCAAGTGTTTTGTTAAGCTGAAGTATTTGAGTATTGTCGAGCAGAGCACAAAAAGGAGTGGTACACAAAGTTCGCTTCTAATTCCATAGGAAGTTGTTAAACTGAAGAACTTTTGTCTTTCATTTACGCGATGAATGCTAAATCATTACGTGTGCTCATGTGTAAATTATCAGCTTTTCAATTAGCGCTCCAATTCGTAATAGTGATCGAAATTATTTTGTTATAAGTACTTGATCGTGATCAAAACATGTTACTCACTTGAAAAATACACATTGATATCTATTGCTTAACATTACTTGCAATATGCAATACGAAAAATTTATGTCACGAGTAGATTTGATATCAGCAGATAGCGACTACTTAAGCTAGTTCTATATTGATTGCTGGATATTGTGTAAGAAGCTTATTAGATGCGCAGCATAATCGCTTGGGTCGTGGAGTCAAATTTGCTCCCAACTCTTCACTAACTTGCAACCACAAGCCTCTCTTGCAGGGTTAAACCTCCTTTTTGTATTTGACACAGCTTTTCAGCCCAGAGATAATACACACTTGCTAGTAACATAAGCTGGATGAAATACTTTTTTGCTGCTATTTTTTGTCTTAACTTCACCATGTTGCTCAACTATAAATGAGACCCCAACTTGCTTGAGTAATATTGCCTGGACGAAAGTCACAAGGAAGTTAATTATGCACTGGTGTTTTGGCTCTTCTAATTAAAAATGCAGCCATGATGTATTGTGCAATGGATGCGCACCGACTTGAGATGGTGGGATAGCTGAGGATTTCCATGCTTTAATTAAAATTTTCATCTCAGTGCAGAGGCGCTGCTAAGCGCGCAATTGGCTTAAATTATTTCACATTTTTCAACTTTAATGTAAGTGGTGATGATTACTAGACATTGTCCTGCTTAAAGAAAATCTGAATATAAGGATGGAATTATGTTCGTTGGTATTTCGTAAGTTATGGCTTGAAATTATATGCCTGCCACATAAATTAAGAGTAATAATAATTTCTAGTGTGCACGTTCATTTGCTAATTTATTTCACCTATCACATTACGTAATATCTCTAGCTTCAAGGAGTACAGCTGGTAAGAGCAATGTGATCCAGGACAACAGCTCCTTAATGAAAAGCACATGTAATGTATCATACAGGATGCTTAGAATTACCAAGGTCATATCTAAGACCCAAGTTAACCTATACGTGTCCTAGCTACAAACTGAAGAAATAAGAATAACCAAATAACAAAGATGCTACATTTAATAACTGGCGATAAAACCCTTTTTATTTGAAAATACCTTGCATCTCTTCACACTTTACTTATAGATAATATAAGTTTAGTTTGTTGACATAAATATAATATTCAATATCTCCACATTCCAGGAAAAGCTCATTCTAATGCGCTATAGACA
>JAODGC010000006.1:1953706-1964679 GCA_027574925.1 Ecitoglossa quadriceps
TTTTTTTTGTTGAACTTTTTCCATAGAAACCGCTAGAGCGTGTTATATTCTTTGTGTCGTATCCGTTTTTGTCTTTATCCTTGGTTTAACGCGACTTTTTCCCAATTTTGTCCTTTAAAACTTGACGACTCGACATTCCACCGCCGCCTCCACCGCTACCACAATTGTAGCATTCTTCTGCTTAGTTGGCCATTTGAAGAGCAGGCTATTTTGTAATTTGGATTAATGATTTTGTTACTACATGTCATTGGCATTTCCTTCCGACATGCTTTTTAATATCGAGAATCAACATGAATGGAAATTGCCTACTAATAACACCGCTATTATTACATTTACTTAGAAGACATGGTTTTCACAAAAGCATTGACATTTCACAATGCTTGTCAAGGGATTAAACGTGAAGTAATCACCTGCGTTTTCCAAGATGGCATCAATTATTTAAAAACAAAGATTCTAAGATGTTAATTCTGAGATAATTTAAAGTCTTCGGTAATATTTACAACCTGATTAATAAAAACACTTTTAAAGTTGATTGTTATTTTAAGATGGTTAAAAGTCTAGATTATTGTTCTAATGATATCATTGTGTTGATAATTGCATTAGATACGTGAGTTTTAATGAAAATTGTTCGCCGAACATGGTGGCATGTTCTGTGACTATTATATTAAAACCTGGGATGCGCAGTATTCATTTGCAACGTATCCGGTGGAATTTATTTGCTCGCTGAAAACCCACCATGACACTCTACTCTGCATGTGATGCGAGAGGATGGTGAAAATTTACTTGCACTCGAAGCGAGTGTCGTCGCGCAAACATTTTCCTTGTTTGTCTTCGACGCATAGCGGAATTAGTTTGCGGTGGCAGCTTTAGAATATGAGACGTACCAGCGTAACAAATGTAGATGCTAATATTGTGAACCCAGAATAGGGGGACGCTGGTAATAATAATGCGTTGATTTGACGATGGTGGAGGCGCCTGGCAAAGATTTGATTTACTTTGCTGGAAATACAGTAAAATTGTTAAAATAACACAAACACCAACATCTAGTGTAACATCTAGATATTGAGAAATATGGAGAATTGTAATTTCCTGAATCAAACTAATTGATGCAAACATTGTGCTTTCATTAAAACATATTACATTGATGGTAATACTATCTACGTGCGTTGTTAGTAAACTATTTGGAAACTAATTGATTTGAATATAAATAATGATCTAATTTGAGCCTAAAAATATTTACGATATTTATGGTATTTTATGTCAAAAACTAAAATTTAAATATTTATTAAAATTACCAGTCTTATAAATTATTAAATTTAGATTAACTAATTATGGTCCTGCTATCAAGCGAGTCAGTGATGGGTAAGGGTACCATTATGCTCATAATCACATACTTCACACATACAAAATCCAATACTTGTATAAGTCTTATACTCTATGTTACAAGTCCAAAAAAAAAAAAATTAAAATAATGAAGATGATGATGAATTATGTTGTTAGGACTACCATCGTAGCACACTTGACAAGGTGCTGGGTTGCGAGCTAGCAGATCCTGCTAACATCTTTATTGAGAGTGCCCAATATATGGGCACAAAAGGGATAAAAGTACATACAGAAGACGTGAGTGTAACGTCATCTTCTATTACCATTACATTAGGTGTGTTTGCAGTATTGGAATTAGCAGGACGTTGTATGTTGCTAGAATATTATCTTGTTAGGTATTGAATATGAGGATTTCTTCTGTTTGTGGTTTGAATCATCACAAAGATGTGGGATGAAGGATTAATTTTCAAACCGCAATATTAAAGTGATGCTCAGAATAAATCCACTGCTTTCCTTCCCAAGCTGATGGTTATACAATAGAAAATAGAATTGTCGAGTAAGATAGAATTTGCAAAATAGATTACATTCGTAATTAATTACATCACATTGCCGTGGAAGATAGAAGCAATGCAAACATAACTTCATTTGTAATGCCGTCGTTGGGAATGGAGACTATTGCTTGAAACGCTGCAAACCCTTGGAAACGACCAGAAAGCTAAAGCGTGCTTTGTAAATACCGCGCTGTGGCATCGTCGGACGTACGCCGCCGCCATGAATGCAATTGTTGCAAGCGCGCTGTGCGTCGAGGCGATCGAGTTATCAGCGCGCGGTTTGCTATGCAAGCGGGAGCACTTGCGGCGGCGGCAACGTTTATAAATCCAATTTCGAAGTCAGCTGTTGCGCGTTGCCCACCGCCGCATTTGCATTCATAGTGCGGCAGTCGCATGTGCAACACACGCAATCAACACATTGCGTGTGTCGCCCGCCGGCCCACACTGCAGTCCAATTATTACCATACTATGTGTCTGGCAGCAGGTTGCATCCTTGCGCCGCATTTGTATTTATTGCTTGTTGCATCTATTACCCATCGCGCATTATTCAATTCCAGCGATTGTCGTGGCCCCACTTCATCGTGCCATCTAGCTCATCAATGAGATTGCCAATGAGCTGGCATCATCAAGCGCGCCTCACCTAGTTTCCTAATAGATATCGGAAGCGTTAGCATTACGATGTTGCAGTAGAATGCGCAGGCCACATATATTTAGAGTACCTAGTGCCGATAATGATGCGTTCTGCAACGGGTGGCAATGGTACTCAATGTTGCTATCAATATTGATGGACCATGTTTACATCGGGATAACATCTTCGATAACAGTGACATTAGAGACATAATTTTATAAATTATTACAAGTCTAGATGATCATTATTAAATTGTACATCTATCATTGCTACTAACCACCATGGAAACAAAAGGGTCTTTGGAGAACTCATTGGGATGGTGTTTCCAGTTGATTGGAGATTTGAGAGTTGTGCTTAACTTAACTTTGTATACCTTGCATCTTCATAGAAGAATAACCTGCGAGTTGCAGGACTCACGGTTAACAGATTTTCATCAATCTCGATTTATTTAAAAAAAAAAAACTGAAGGAACCATGGACACATCATTAAAATCTAGTTGGATGTTTTGTACGATTACCTAAATATTATTCATATTTTGACCTTTCAGAATAAAGTATTACAGAGCTATATCTAACTTTATATCAGGAATAATACTGGGATGACATTATTTTAGTATTTTACCTCTACATTGCTTAAGTTTGTTTCATGTTGAAAGTAGTATAACTATAGATTTTGTTTTTGATAATGCAATACAAGATATGGCTAGAAATAATACTCACCTAATAAATTAGCGTTTTATAATTTAATTAATATCATTATCTGACAATTTCTTAAGATAAATAAATAAAATACTAACAATACGTTCGTTTCAAAACTATGTAAGATATGAATATCCACGTGAATTTTCTCCTTTCCTTTGGTGTTGTATACACCAGCGGAACATCGAAAGTGTCTCTTGTCTATTTTTACTCATTCGACCCCTACGAAAATCAATTAATGCTTCGTAAACCTTTTCCAAGCGACGCGCCTCGACACATTTAGATGCGGCAACCGCCCACTCCTGCTCGGGCCTTTGCTAACCACCCTAGTTTGCAAATTACTGCAATATAAAATAGCAATCTACATACAATAGGTACAATTCTTTTATATTCACTAGCGTTGACTTTTTATCCATGGTCTGACATGTGCGTGACTATAAATTGTGCTTTAATCCAACTCAGAACTTTGGGACTTTTTCAATGTGAGCCAATGCGGTGACACCTGGTGGCTCCCTCATCAACGAAAATTCTAGACATGTCAAACAATTAGATACAAATCATCTGAGACTGATTGAAACTATGCTATAGTGGAAATATTTTGATGCTTGAATGATTTTAGGATCTCACCAAATAATACTCGATTCAGATATATCAGTTAGCAATGTTAATAAATGATTTAAATTATCAATTTGCAACATGGTAATTATTTAGGCTTGCATTATAAATAATATATGTTATTCTATCGTATATTTGCTGTAAATTGATATGTGACACGAAAGTGGAGTTTATGGCTGATTAGAAAAAAAAAATATCGCATTGTGTTGCAAGCACGAACAAAATGTGAGAATGCACGCAAAGGTTGGGATTTTTTACGTAGACACATATATGGTGGTGGTATAATCGTGACTTAATCCTTTATCGTCAATCGAACCAACATGTAAGTGGCCTTCGTATACACCATCCCACTGAAAGGAAACTCCAAGTTAAATAATGAAATTGACGCGGTTGAAATTAATACGATTACAGCGTGAATTAAATTTGCGTCTATACCATTAGCAACTATTATATAGGGCAGTGGTTTCTAACCTTTAGTCCTTCGTAAAAACACGACTTAGGGTTGGTACTTTCCACTTAACATCAATTGTGTTATGCGCTTATTGTTATAATTTATTGGAATGCCAATAATCAAATCAATCAAATAAAATATTTTACTTTGCATCTTCCTCTACAATGCTTTAGTTTGGAAACTGTCTCTATAGGATAACAAATAAAGTTTCTTAACGCCCGATTAAAAATATTTGTATAATTTCTATAATCCATTTCTAGTGTTAATAATTGAATTAAATAAATTGTGGATTCAAATTAATTCTCAACAATCAAGATTATCCTACGATTTTTTTTACTACCAACTGATATTCAAAACAAATATAGAAATTTATCACCTTTGCTTATTTACATATCATCTCAGATGGTCCAAATTTTACCCTATAGGGCAATGAAAATAAAACGGCACAATTTCAGTCGGTGCAAGAATGAGATGAAGTCGAAAAGTTGCGTTTTGAGCGGAAGATGTGCGCCGCAATAAAACCCGTTATTGTCAAAATAAAAAGGACATGGCCTGAAATGGATTCGACTCCGAATTGAAGGGTATTGTAAAAGGGCTCCAAATGCGTTGGAAACTCGCCCGCAGCCGAGTCTAAGTCCGCAAATTGAAGTTTTGAGCGTCCCGGAGAATCCAAAGGATGCCGAAACTCGGACGGGAACAACGTTATCTGTAATCCTTCTTTACAAATCAAGATTACGCTCTGCAACTTGACAGTGTGTCGCGACGACTGGATGAAAGCCCTGCAGCTGGTAGAACATGTGCTCGGCTTTTCGGCAAAGATACTCCCGTTGACGTAGAGGCAGTGATTGTTTGGATCACATCAGCAATCACGATGGTATAATATTCCAAATTTCATTGTAACCACCTCAATCGATATGGTAAATGCGTGCGTTTGTGGATAAAATGATGAAGGTTTCTTTGAGAGTCAATGGGGTGATACCAACGAGTCATAAGCATACATTTCCTGCTGAAAGAAATCTTGATTTGATGGAGGAGGGAGAGAGGTGGGGAGGGGAGGAGAATCCCTCGCTCAGCAGTTGTTTTGTCTCCGTGGTGATTTCTTCATTTTATTTTTAAATTTTATTTTGCAAAAATGCCGAGCAATTCCAATGTGCATTCATGCATACCAATGCGGTTCAATTAAATTCCACAAAAGAAAATAATTAACACCTATGTCTGTTCCAGATGGTTCACTAGAACACTGAAATAAACTTAGGAAATAATCATTACAATGATTTTTATTACAATTACAAATACTGGGATTACTGGGAATACTGGGAAGTAATTTCCTTTTCTCTACCCTAAGATCTTTTCAAATGCAAAAGTCTCTAAGCAACATTTTAATAGTAACTGGGACTCATTACCGAAATTAATTACCTCCCTATCCACAATAACACTACGACAATATTCCAAAACCAAATCATGACCATCTGCTCCAGTGCAACATTCAGCTGGAACGTGACAAGCGTCCTATTGGTTTTTATTTTCGCATTGTTGCATTCTTTGCATTTGCTTGTTTTTACATCTCCCCGCCAATAGAAACAACACGTATTCATTGCATTGTCGCGAGCGTATGTATTGTCTGGTGTATTATGCCCGCATGTATTCTGCCCGTATCTTCTTTATTCACGTCTCGCTGCTGCTGCCTCCGCCGCCGCCGCCGCCGCCACGTTTGCTACACGCAGCGCGGTTACGTCCGTCATGTTCGCTCAACCAAGGGGCGCGCGTCGGCCCCGCCGCATGGATGCGGTTAAATGTCTATTGAAATTCTTCATCGAAACAAACACAATGTGGGGAAACTGGCGGAGGCACGCTTCTACTCAGCGTCCGTTATAGTTATTGTTGTCGCCCTGGGGCGGCAGTGAGATGCCATGGTTCGCGAATGACGCGTATGCCATGGGTGCCATTGTTGCATATTTTAAAATATCGATGCCGGTCTCCGAGAAAACAAAGCCCAACGACGCCAGCGACGTGAATCATATTCGAGCGGGTAGGAATCTAATACAAATGCCAAGGCGATATTAATGAATCGCTATACTTTAGGGCATCTGATAAATAAATATTGCGCCAAAAACAATGAGGTTTTTTAGTGCTAACTTTCTGCTGCCATATGTACTCAAGATACAATTCATTGAATTCTTATCACATCGCTAATGCATTGTGTTGGGAGTGATTAATCTCAATTGAATGGGTACTATTTGACAAAATTGCGTTTGATTAAAGAATAACAAAAATGTCATCTCTTGGCGTAGAATTTCTAATCAGGGATTGTGAGATATAATTGGAGATGATAAGGATGACGATAAACACAGTAATCGTTAATTATTACCTGCGCTAACAATAAAACTGACGCGCAAGAATATATATTGGGAGAATATAATTTATATTATTAGAACATTTATAATTAGATGACATCTAATATCATTTGGAACCAAACGTGATGTTATCATACATTGATTAATTTTTATGTAACAAATGTAATTCATGCACGAAATATCATGTTTTGAATTTCAATCTTATTTTTAGCCAAATTTCGCTTTACCATACCACCAAATATTACGCCAAAATATTTCTCTTCAAACTAGTAAATAAGCCTTGAGGTCTTCACAAATTGTTATAGGTAGGAGGATTAGATGAGCGTAATCACTCTAACCCTCCACACCAATTACTCTCCTTATTCAATTACCCAAAGATTTTCCTGCATCTGCACACGCTTCAAGCTAGTATCTCACATTTTAATTGTAACTATTTGTAGTCCAGCCATAATCTGATTAGTTGGCCATTAAATAATATTTCCACTAATAAAGTAGAATCCACTAAAATCAATACGAGTAATCAGGCAACTTTGGGTGCGCGCACAAATTTGCTACTTGTCCTTCTAGCAAGCAGTAGAAAACAAGGCAATAATAACATAAAAGCATTTGATAATTAACCCAGCTCATTTTCGAGCTTAATCAGTGCCATCCTTCCATGTACGTCATGCAGATTTCAACCACCGACGCTGCGGAACTGCTCCGCTGGCATGGGTATCAGCTGTGCATTTCAGCAAACTCGCGACGCAACCCACTGCTGTACCTTGGGGTCGCGATGCTCCTAGCGTAGTGCAAATGTGCCGCTAGCGTTGGATTTCGACCATGTTTCTACTATACATTGATCGAAAACAGTAGCGTGGCGCTGGAGGCGGCGGAATGCCAACATGGTATCATTAACATTATGTTCCATCTAAACCACCTATGCGCAGCTAACAATTGAATTAAAAGTTCTCATAAACTTTCTTCCGTTGACTGGTGGGTAACTCATGAATAAGGATGTTGATAATTATAAGTGTAGAATGTATGTGGCACCAGCATCGTTAATTGTTTGCATGTTGAACAAGGAATTGTCGGCCGTACGTGCTATAATTGGGTTTTAATAATTAATCATTACTAACGCTTGAGTTTTGTTGTGTAATCTATTAGCGTTGATAAGTCACAACTCAAATGGAAAAGTACGATGATGAGTGGACTGGATATTACTCGGATTCTTTTTGGCAAATTGCATATCTGCGTTGCGTCGTTGTTTGACTGATGGAATTATGTGATTGTGTCAAATATTGCTATTACTGCGCGATAAATAAATCGAGTAAAACAATTTCACGCGAGAGGATTATGATATTATTTTGAGTTTTTCATTGAGTACTACGAATTGTATAAGAGTAATATTCATTGGGCGACATCAGTAGTTGGAGTAGAAAAGAGAAACAAGATTTAAGACATCTCCTTACTCACTTTACTTACTCCTATCAAACATTAAACAAATTACTGAAACTCCACTGTGCTATTATAAAGCAATATTACACTGACAGTTGATATGTATATGAAGCTAACTATTTATTGTAAATTTAAAATTATATCAATCTGTTGCGTCAATTTCCCTTCAATGGTTTAGAATCACATCTGCCCAAAGTACGCAAATCATTAGTTAGATATACCAGCTCAATTTGTTTAGATCTAAGGTAGGTTGGTGTTGATTTCAGCCGATGTTCAGATGATGTGTGGCGCATTTCACAATTTAATGAGCATTTAAAATGTAAATTGACAGCCGTTTGAAGCCGTCGACAATGTGATAGTCATGACGCGGCCCATCTGCGCACAAACGACACCCAGGCATGATGACAACTTGCGATAACGCATATTGCTGGTATGTTATAAGTTCATCAACATTTATCAATCTGGGATCATCAATAAGCATTGATCTTCAACATATAACAACGACAAAAATGCCTACAACTGCTTTGATTCTTGAAAGCCCCCAAAATTGTTCAGTTGTTTCAAGTTTACAACAGAAATGGTCCAAGATGTAGTAGTATTTATTAAACCAGCATGTAGCAAATTAATTAGTAGAAATTAAGCCTTTTGTTTGCATAATTAAGTGTTTTGTGGATGCTGCAATAAAGTTCAAGGGTTTGATGTTTTTGTTATTTGTCTTTTAGACTGCAACTTGTTGGTGAGATGAGAAATTGAGAAACGTTTCAATTTTAACAGTTTTAATAAGATTGATATGAGTATAGTTTGTAATAAATAGTTTTTCCAATTTATAAAGGAATAAAATGATTGTAGTTACAAACAGGTGAAAGACTTGAATTATTTATTGATTTCTTAACTCGTTTATGTTGGAACCGATGACCCTATTGACGAAGATAGACGATGAATTTGTCTGGCAGAATGTTGGCGAAGAAAAAAAAATGGGTTCTCATGCGATGGTAGAGGATCTATTTTCCGCATGATGAACTAACAACCCAGTTGCGCATGAAAAACGACTCTAAGCCTGGGTAACAAGATGTTTATACACGCTAACCGCATTTTCCTTCGCAACTACAGCCAGGTGAAAAACTCAAAGCGAACACATAAAATCACTAGCAAGATTTCACTCTTTGAGTTTAAGATTAATAAGTGAGTGTCTAAGCAGTTTACACCCTTTCAGAGATAACTTTCCCCATTTCCGCTTATGAAGCTGCTTTCTTTTGTCAACAGTTAGTGTGTCCACGCGCATATCGTGATGATGTCAGCATGGCATGTCATTGGTTTTCGGTTCGTTTTCGATTTGCGAACTTTACACTTTCGTGCAGGCAATTTCTCGCGTCGAGGGGATGTGGACGCGCTCGATTGTGTCGGTAATAAGCGTAGCCCATCCGAATCGATGGGTGGCTTCGGTGTACTCACCATTCGTGGAACCAGTCCGGGCCGATCGAAAAGATTGCAGTTGTTCTATTGATGTTCAAATGCTCTGCCGACTCCGTGTAGTTCTCCATTGTACTTGACGCCCCAGTCAATTAAGATGATGAATGATTGGAGGCATGATGATCCTGCATTGTCCTAGTCTGTGCCATCGACGCCATTTCTATAAGCAAATATTATTTATTTAACACTCCAGTTGCACATTGAACAAGGATATCATGCTGGAATGTTGTGCGTAGATAATATGTCTAGATAATAATAAATTACCAGAGAACTACAGAAGGTCATAGTTTAGTTATTGGCTAGCAAAGTGACCATTGTGTGTCATTAATTTATTTTCTCAGATATTAAATTCTAAGTCAATTCTATGCAGGCACCTGAAGTAGGACACTGGCATAAAGAGAAAGAGCACAGAGCACGAAATCATCAAATGCAATTTCCACTTGTTTGATTGCTAGCCGTCGCCGCTTCCGGCCTGAATCAACAGTTACCGCCTCCCACCAAGCACCTCGACATCGTAGCATCATCTTGTCGCTTGCGGCTAATTTCACACGCGCACGTTAAAATTATTTCTGTGTCCTTGAGAGTGCAATCCAAGGCTGCATTATCAACTTACCTTAACAGCATTCCAGTCTCTGCTCTATCAGGGTACAGAAAAATGTCAGCGTAATGCTGTAATTTTGCTTTGCGGTGGTGGTACGTTGTAAATGCATAATTTCAGCTCAAGGATGACAGCAAAGGGTGGCAAATGACGTACCGCAAATAACGGAAATGATCAATCAGGACCAAAGCCAAAGTCACCACTAGTCGCAATTGAACTTCACCAACCCGGAAGCTTGCCAAAGACGTAGGCACTGGAGTCGTACGCCAAAGGGCAAACCACCATCGAGGATAATTCAATCTCGGCTAGGCAAAACCCATCGGACTATTAAAACTTCACATGGAGCATTTATGATATGAACGATTGTTTTTTATTTACTTTCCGGGTTGTGAACAAGTGCGTGTGGCGTCTACGTCAATATAGTTTATTGACAGATTGATGTTTACACATGTGCTTTTTGATTTTGTACCGGAAAAGCCCCGAAATACCGACTGACCTTTCACCAAAGTATATTTGTTCAAATATCATAATACTGGGATTTACAAACGAATGTAGTTCAACACCATGTATTCACGCATCATTTCCAAATTACTCCATTTCAGCGTGCTGTAATTCGATCGCCTAGAATTACAGCGTTCGCGAATTTGTCATCGCCACTTCGCATTGAATGCTTGAATTCGCAATACGCCCAATTATATTGAATCACGAAAATTTCAAATACACGCTGCTATACGATTAGTGTTATATTATTCGCAAGTATTATCAAGCTCATATCAGGTCTATTCAGGTGCGTTAAATAAATAACCCCACTTGAAACCTCAGCGCTCCATCACAATGTAATGAAATTTCGG
>JAODGC010000006.1:1974604-1991579 GCA_027574925.1 Ecitoglossa quadriceps
GAAATGATAGATTTGGAGTATATTTTTCTACTAAATTACCAAATTAATACTAATTATGCTATGATTGCAGATCAATTAATGCCAATCTTCGGTATACAATCTATTGTACAGCACTTCGTCATCCTTCTGAACCAGAGGACCAAGTAAAGTATTTCAACTTGTTATTTGAGCAATACCAAAGCAATACGGTTGCAAATGCGAAAGAAGTCATTTTATCTGCACTTGGATGCGCTACCAACGCAACACTTGTGCGCCATTTTCTGGATCTGTCATTAAACATTTCAATCATTCGCCAACATGATGGCATTAATGTATTTAAAGCAGTATTAAATGGCAATACAAATGCTACTAAATCGGCAATTGATTTCCTAGATGAAAAATGTAAAGATATATCTATGGAATACATGAGGAAAGCTCTTCCCTTTTTAGGAGATCATTTGAAAACGGAGGAAGAATTAACATATGTATGTTATAACATCACAAGAAATAGAAATATAATAATAGATTTTGTAGTTTCAGAAATTTGTTTACAAACACCGAGGTGATTTAAAGGGAAATTTTGAAGTTGCTGAAGTTGCCATTGCCAGAGCAAAATCTAACGTTGATTGGATGGAGAGAAACAAATGGAAATTCGGAAAATTTCTTACTTCACGTGCTGATAGAATTATGGATTATTATTCTTATCTTGTTTTTGTTTTAGTGCTTTGTTTAAAAGTATATAACATTGCATAAACGCGCAATTTATTGATTCGTAATTAAAACTTTGAGGTTAAGGGAAATATTGTAATTGTAACTGGTCTATTTTAAAATAAAATGATATTTTATTTGGTGAAATGGATAAAATGACAGTCTAATTAAATAATTTTCTGCATTGTACATGGATCATACTAGTTATTATATACTGTAAACATGTTTACAACACACTGCAATTCACGCAAGAACGTTATTGTTTAAACAATAACTGATACCAGAAATATTCATACCTTATTTAGATATTTTACAATTCCCACACCCAAACATATTGATTGTTAATTTCCCATAGAAATTGTTGACATAATTGGAAGCAAACGAACTCAATTTCATGATCCAAGTGACTATCCGTGTTGAATGGTCGCCCTAACACGCACGAGCACATTTGTTGGTACCACAAGGAAATCAATGAATAATTGATTATGTTGTCTGTGTATAGCGCAGCCATCACTTAGCAACAAATAAAAGTCTACATATGTGATGTCCTGCGGCGTGAGGACGTGAGTAGCGATCAATCGGGGTTGATAAGTGGACGGCGCGCCATAAGGACATGCGTTCCAGTGGGATCCGAAAAGCGCATTGAAGAAATGAAAGACTTTCAATATATGCTCGTCCTGGCTGTGACTATCCTAAGTTTGGGACTTGTTGAATCGCAGACGACGCAAACGATCAACGTGTGTAAGTATTGCGTGAAGGAACAATATACGTGCAATGGTACTATATTAATTGTTATTTGATATTGATTTTGTTCTCAGTGTTTGTTAGCGAAGATGGTTTTAGTACACCTCAACTAACATTGGATGCAGTGCAAACGCACTTGACTAAAACCGTCAATTTAGGGATTAAAGTGGAGGTGGAAAGGGTAGTAGCTAATAGAACAGACGCGAAAGGCACTTTGGATGCACGTAAGGGGCCCACTTTATAAACAAGTCATATTTAATAATTCATAATGATTTTTTGTTGTTAGTATGTCAAAGTTATACTGCAATGGATGAGAATAAGAAACCGCATCTGGTGTTGGACACTACTTTGACTGGTATGGCGTCGGAAACCGTCAAGTCCTTCACCATGGCGTTGGCCCTACCGACAATAAGCGCCTCATTTGGTCAAGACGGAGATTTAAGGCAATGGCGAAATATGAATACTAGCGAAGAAAAGTATCTTATTCAAATTATGCCCCCTGCTGATGTTATACCGGAAATTGTACGTGCAATTGTGATCAACCAGAACATTTCCAACGCCGCCATCATATACGACAAGACTTTCGGTAATAATATGATGATGATATTGTGGAATGTATTACACAAGGTATCTTCTTTGTTAAACATACAGTAATGGATCACAAGTTCAAATCGTTGCTACAAAATGTTGCCACGCGCCATGTCATCGCTGAGATCAGAGACAGTCCCAAAGAACAAATCGAGAAGTTACGACAGTTAGACATTGTCAATTTCTTCGTGCTTGGTGACCTGAAGAGCATTAAGAAAGTACTTGATGCAGCCAATGAAAGAGATTTTTTCAATCGCAAGTTTGCCTGGCATGCCATTACCGCCGACGAGGGGGATCTTAAATGCAACTGCAAAAATGCAACCATCATGTTTGCTAAACCAATAATGGACAATCAATACCAAGACCGGCGTGGCAGCATTCTCACTGGAAAGAGCTTTGAAACGGATGCTGCCATCACGTCTGCTTTTTACTTTGATTTCATTTTGCATGCTTTCATTGCTATGAAGGACCTGATTTCGGATGGAAAATGGCCGGCCAACTTTCAATACCTAAGCTGTGACGACTACAATGGCAAGAATAAACCAGCCAGAGGTGATTTGGACCTACTCTCCTATGTAAAAAAGGTATGCAATGCAAATGTGCATTCTTATAAAAATTGCTATAAACAATTGTGCTTACTAAACAGCCTTGGGATAAAATTAGCCCACCCACGTATGGTCCCTTTGAGATTACCAAGAATGGTGCAAGCCAGATGAAGTTTCAAATGGCTTTATCAGCAGTTGGTATTCGTGATTCATCTTCAGACAAGTCGGTAGCGCTGGGTACCTGGAATGGTGGCTTCAACAACAAGCTCGATTTGACAGACGCAGCATCTATGACCAATTATACGGCAGACGTTGTTTATCGCATTGTTACTGTAGTTGTAAGTTACGCTCAGATCCTTGTCACCACCTTTCTTTCATTCGAATATGCTTCTCTAATTTGACAGCAAGAACCATTTATGTTTGAAGACAAATCGCACAAAAGCGGATACAATGGATATTGCATTGACCTCATTGATGAAATTGCAAAGAGTCTTAAATTTGACTATGAAATTACGGTTGCACCCGACGGAAAGTTTGGCAACATGGATGAAGCTGGCAACTGGAATGGCGTCGTTAAGGAGCTGATTGAAAAACGTGCTGATATCGGCTTGGGATCTATGTCTGTCATGGCAGAGCGAGAAAACGTCATCGATTTTACAGTGCCTTATTATGACCTTGTCGGAATCACCATCTTGATGAAGTTACCAGAACAGCAAACATCACTCTTCAAGTTCCTTACTGTCCTGGAGCACAGCGTGTGGCTATGCATTTTGGCAGCGTACTTCTTTACCAGTTTTCTCATGTGGGTCTTTGATAGATGGTCTCCTTATAGCTATCAAAACAACCGAGAGAAATACAAGGATGACGAAGAAAAACGTGAATTTAACTTGAAAGAATGTCTTTGGTTTTGCATGACCTCCTTGACACCGCAGGGAGGTGGAGAAGCACCTAAAAATTTGTCAGGACGATTAGTTGCTGCTACATGGTGGCTGTTTGGTTTCATCATCATTGCTTCGTATACTGCTAATTTGGCTGCGTTTTTGACCGTCTCGAGGTTGGATACACCGGTGGAATCTTTGGATGATTTATCTAAACAGTACAAAATTCAATATGCACCTTTGAATGGTTCTTCAGCGATGACATATTTCCAGAGAATGAATGATATTGAATATCGATTCTATGAGTAAGTACTACTTTTGTAATCTTCATCTAAATGAAATGATGTGGGATTGTTTCAGAATTTGGAAGGATATGAGTTTGAACGACTCACTGTCTGACGTAGAGCGTGCTAAACTGGCAGTGTGGGATTATCCAGTTTCTGATAAATACACCAAAATGTGGCAGGCCATGAAGGAAGCTGGATTGCCCGACACACTCGAGAACGCTGTAAAACGCGTCCGAAAAAGTCCCTCCTCTAGTGAGGGCTTTGCTTATTTGGGTGATGCTACAGACATTAAATTTCTTAAGATCACCAACTGTGATCTTCAGATGGTAGGCGAAGAATTCTCACGTAAACCATACGCCATAGCTGTACAACAAGGGTCTCCACTAAGGGACCAGTTTAATACCGCGTGAGTATTATTATATTCCACACTGCTATGCAACCATCCAGCCCATTGCTCTAATGCGGCTATATTTGTGTTCTTAGCATTCTCCAACTACTTAACAAGCGTCAACTGGAACGATTCAAGGAGAGATGGTGGACCAACAACCCGAAGGCAGTGCAATGCGAAAAACAAGACGATCAGTCAGATGGTATCAGCATTCAGAACATTGGCGGAGTCTTCATCGTGATCTTTGTGGGAATTGGCTTAGCATGCGTCACATTAGCATTCGAATATTGGTGGTACAAATACCGCAAAGGATCCAAGATCATCTCAGTGCAAGAGGCAAATATGGCACCACCGCCACCCAAGTCTATACCTAATAAACTGATGGACCGTTTCGGAGGAGGGCAGAAGGACCGTGAAACATACCCACGATCTCGTTTTTAAAGCAATTTGTGGATATTAAGCTAATTAATTAAGCAAAAAACGTATGCAGCCGTGTTGATGGGACCAATTTAACAGAGATTAGTAATTTTTTTACGCTCAAGCGCACAAATATGATGTACGATTTAATGGATGTTAACGCACCAAGTGATGTTAGAATATTTGGTTGGACATGTGATCTTTTCCACGCACCGCTAGTTCAAGTGGCTAGGATTTAAGAGTAGAGTACCTTTACGAATGCAAACAATTCAAAAAAATCATCTATTCACAGTTCATAACAGAACACGTAAGTAACAATTAAAGCCTGAATTGCTTTTAATATATTTCCAAATAACTTCTAAACTATATGGTTACAAGGTTTTTGAAACAAATTGGTAAATTGTGTGGTACGATTCAATTCTAAACAATAGCCTAAACTTATCCTATTACTGCTTGGTATCTAAATAGTTTCAGAAATAAATAAATCACACATATTATACATTTGCTCTCTAAGTAATTAAAAGTCACTTCCCCCTCTCCCCAAATTGCAACTATTAACTTATAATAGAGTGTCATCTACCTAAGAAACAGTCACCCGCCGACTCACAGTTCAATCGTCTGGTTTAAATCATTGGCCCTTAGAGTTTTCACGCCAGACTTATCCAGCTCCAATTCAACCGATAAGCTTTCTACCTCAGCCTCAAGCGCCCGCGTTCTTCTGTACATTTGCACATAGTTCATCTGTAGTTGGCGTTGGTACCGCAGGACTTTCTCCTTTTCCTGTGCCCAAATATCTCGCTCCTTCTCAAAATCAGCTTGTCGTTGATCTAATTCATGCCGTAAATCATGCAAAGCCTGGATGCGTTGAGTTCGAGGTGGGCGACCAGGCTCAAGGCCCTCATACTCGCTCATTGACACTTCGGAGAGTTCCTCACGCAGTTCATCAATTTCTCTCCGAAGGCGTTCGGGTTCCTCGCCCAGGACCTGGGCTCGCAGCGAATCACACTCATGATTTTTTTGTGCCAGTGTTGCTTCTAGATTTACCACACGACGTTCCGCAATTCCCAAATCATCCTGCGCTTGCCTACAGTCATTCCGAGCTTGGAGTGCTTCTTGCCCTCGGGAAATATGCTCATTCTATAATCAAAGTTGATGTTGTTCAATTTATTTCAAGCTATCCTATAGTAAGCACAGAACCACTTACCTGGATATCTTTTAGTTGTGATTTTAAAAGTGCTATCTCGCCTGCCTTTTGGCAAAGGTTCCACTCCGTTTCTTCCAGCCGGTCCTTGAAAACTTTAATTTCCTGTGCCAATCGCTCTGTTTGCTTTCCAGCTCGCTGCGCTTCCGTAGACAGTCGTTTCTTCTCTTGCTGATGCTGGTAATTCTGCATCATGAGCATCTGCTCCAGTTTGAACACCCTCTGTGAACTGGTACGTATATTTTGCTCATGCAATCCTTTAAGCCGTTTGAGTTCTCTCTCCCAGCTCCTTTCCTTCTCCTGGTAGACTCTAAAAATGACTTGTTCATTATGCTCCATGGTCTGTCGCAGATAGGCTAATTCCGAGTCACGGTCTCTCAGCGCAGCTTCTAATTCAGAGACTCCTGAATCCGATGGGGATGGAGTTAGATCCAATAAGCTATTGGTTCCAACACTGGTAGTCGTCAGTCTGGTATAAGTTTTGTTTCTAGACGGAGTTGAAATTTCAACAGATTAAAGCTGCAGATTAGCTTTGCATTAAGGCGACTTACAATATTGAGCCATCAACTGTGGACAATGGGGACTTCCTTACACTTTCCAAACTATCGTAATTCATCAGTTTGTGCGATAGAGAGGATAGTGAACTCATTGCCAACGATGGCGACGCATTCATGGATTGACATGATGACCTTAGTTTCCTATCCAAGGAATAATTGCTACTTGGATTGATACTTGCTTGCCGGATATCACTCGTGCCTAGAGCATATCAAAATAAAACCAATTGCATGTAAGAAATTGTTGTTAGCATACTGCCATATAGGGTAAGTCTTGATCCTGGTCTGGTTAGAATCGGTGTTGACCCGTAACGCTCCCCAGCAATGCCAAATCTCGATGCTGGACTCAACGAGGATGCTGCAGACGGTTTGAACGCAATGGGTCGTATTACCACCTTGCCCTACAATTGCATTCCGGCAGTTAGTGGGAAGTAAAGCATTTGCAAACAAGCACTCCTTTCATAACTGTTGCACGTCGATTGCTGTTGTGGTCATTCACATTTCGAAAATTACCTCACCAAATTGACTGAATAGGCAAAAATAACGCAATAAGAAAATAACGGTGCAATCATGTGAGATTATGATCACATGCGTGTAAGATTTAAAGAATAAATCAACCTAACAAAATTATACTGGACTTGCGGTTTTATTGCACGCCTCAGCAGGATTTCCCAAGTGGCAACAATTAAGCATGCATAGCGTGACGCATAAGCGCAATGGAGCAGCACGCGTTGCGTAATAGTAGGTTTGCACTTAGAGTAAATTGATCCCTAAATAAATAACGTATCGGCAGCCTACACAGGTGCTTCTTGCGTCTCATCGGTGTCTACGTTCAGGTGCGAGAGTATGTACGAAACAGGTCGTTGGGCACCTAATGTGTGCCGCGTTCTGACCGAGTTTCCACTCACTCAAGCCACCTGAGTTGGCGCGTGCACAACTGGCCAATCGCTTCATTCCACTGAGAAACGAAACCCACCAGTTGTCCGACCGAAAACGGCTCTATGGACTTGTGCCGAAATCTGTACCGGTCTCTACTGGCAATTACCGTTAATAACTACAGATCCGGTTCGTAAGTACAGCACCGGCTAATCTTAGGCAAATGCATGTTGGCGCATTTAATTACTCTATGTTGTTTACCGTATTTGAAACCATGTCTCTTGTGGTCTACAGCACAACAACAAGCTAGCTAGCTTTAAAAACTGTAATGGTGGTGGCGCATAACATTTATGGACTCCGTGTAAACGTGCGTGCAGGGCAGATTGGTGTGCAAATGGCAATGCGGATAATTTGATCAAGTGCACCGTCGTCATGTGGCGGTGCAAACGAATCCAAATTCAATTATATCGCGTGTAGAGCGTGTACAAAAGAATGGCGAAAGTAGAATAAACACCCGCGAAATGATCGTTTTAAAACACTTTTATTGCTTGTTCCTGCGGCTGCTTTTTTCTTATTTGCTTCGCATGGGCCAGCAGTTGCTCTCGGTGCACGAGATGCAACTCATGCCGCGTCGAAACAAACAGCACCGCAGGAACACACTGCATACATGGCGTTCACGCAAATACATCGGCGGGAATCGCGGCAAATAAACGAAACGACTGTGCGGATGAAACATGAACGCGAGATGAGTCCGAGCGATACGATTATTTATGAACGTGTAATGTGCAACAGCCCTCTGGATGCCGACGCTGAATGCATTGAATTCAGCAGGTTGCGGTAAGATCGACCGATTTCCTCACAGGCTGTTTGCCTAAGCGCTAGACCGAATTAATTACCTTTTCCAGGACACCACTAAATGGCTGAATGTTGGGCGGAGCTAAATGTGGTTTGCGAAACGGAAATTCGATACTTTTAGCCGGTGCTGGCGTCTCCGAATCTGAGCAGATCGTGGGTGAGCTGAGGTCATCAATGGTCGGCGAATCGTCTGAGAAGAGAGTCTCAGTGCCGCTGTCGTCTACTGTCGCCGCCATAATCACATCGTTTGAACGAATCCTAGAACGAAAGAAATACGTTAAAAGCCTCGATAAAAGCCTGGCATGCACTATCTGTAACTTGGTTACGCTTTTGCTTAACCTATCGAACTCTGCAGCACTCTGTAGCAAGTTCAAAATTCGTCCCAGTGACTAATGATGGCCGCCTTAAAAATAATCACGCGCTCCGCCGCAAATCGAACACAAGCTGATTGATTAGAATCTTCAATGGCATCGCGTGTCATCATCTCATGCGCCATTGTGCGCCTGGCGAATCGAAAGCGTTCCGGCTCGCAGGTTCCCTTGCTTGCATCTGGCGGCTCCTTTCTCGTTGTCTTGCGAGCGGTTACGGCGCACACAGATCATGACTTATAGATTCCGTTATGTCACGAATTCGAAACTCAAATTTCCCAAAGACACCAAGACACCGGACGAATGCTAAGCCGTTTGCTTTGAATCCATTACACACAAAAAGCCAGCGCAAAATGGTCATAAAAATCACCTCGCTTGGAATAATGACATAAATTACTGGCGAGTTTCTAGGGTATAGCACTTCGGATTCGAGCACTTTTTGTTATAATGACAGTTTGGTGCTCTTTAATCTCCGCCTAGGCTCATATCGCTTGGTGATTATGCGCCTGAAGCAACCTCACGCCGCCGTCCACCGGCTGTAGGTGTGCAAGCAAGCCAATTTAAAATGAGAACGCCAGCCGTAAACACATTCTAGTTGGGAAGATCCCATCGAGGCGCATAAATATCCCATGTTCCAAGTGGCCATAGCAGGTGGACAAAAAATCGGTTTGAAGAAAAGTAGCGCGAAGAAGGTGAGACATTTTCATGTGGTAATCCTATGCATCATATTTAACCGTTTGGAACGAATGAGTTATGCTTGCTCCGGAGCAAGCAGCTATCATCAACGCCTTTACCCTGCAGCAAGTCAACCCCAACAAATATAATAAATCAAATTATCCCAACTCTGACAGATGAATACAGAGTGTACTGACGCACTTGGCTTTGTTTGGATTTGCACCCAAAACTGACCAGGAACTGACCAGCAAATTACCTCTTGGTATTTGCTAGCAAATTATCCGAATGGAAACAATTGAAATAAGTATTACACCTAGGAATCAATAAGAAAGCTAAAACAATATATTGTTTATCCTCAATTGAAAGCATTACACAAAGCACTAGCAACCAACTTCATCATGCTTTTGTCCGTCCGTCGCCGTCCTGCAGGCTCGGCTAAAATGCGGTTAGACACCGTTAGCTGACGCTCATTGTCACCTGACGCGCGACCACACGGAACCATCAGCTTTGGCGCTTTCAGCACCGCATGATCACCGGCGGCGTCACCCTCACCACATGAAGCAGTCGAAAAACGTGCAATTGATCCGCTTAAAGCCGAAATGCGTGTGGTGTGCGAGCCGCGTCGGCGGCCAAGCCGTCGTTACGACCACGACGGCGGTCGTAAATCGGCATGCGACGTGCGAGATAAAACGCCGCGCCGCTCGCACACGACGCCGGCTGCCTCCTCGGCAATCCACAAGGCGATAAATTTGTCATTACCTAATCGACGCAGCCTTGATTTCTCATTTGACCAACAACACGAACAATCCACTTAATCGCGCCCAGAGCAGCAACCGCAGCGTCTGCAACGAACCAAATTCGTGCGAGAAGCCAGCGCTGATGGACTGTGCAACTGGAATGATCGCAGCAACTTGCCGAGATTTCCCGTCCATTTAATGGACGCAATAATGTATTTATGCTTACGTTAACGCAGGTAAAATCCACTTGGATTGCTAAAGCTCAGCTCCATGAAGTGTTCGTTGCCATACACTCCGAACACCAATTGAATTGATTGAAATTGACAATGCAAATCACAGCGGCGGATAAAAAAGGCGAACAATACTCACAATCAATGAACAATCAAGAACAATGCGCAGTTTGTGTACATGCGTACGTATCTATTGTGAATGGTTCTCGTGCTTTATCAGCCACTTGTAAGTCTCTCGCATCAACAACGCCTGCTAATGTCTTCGATCAATCACACTTATCGGATGCGTATAACTGGAAATTGCATAAAGCGCTAGTTTTCTTAATTAGTGCGGAAAGTGTCTGTCGTTGACCTGAATCAATCCATTAATATTAATTACATGAGCTGATTATGTTACTACATAAGCTATGGATTCATTTGAACAAATCGAAATGTGATGGCTGTGAAGAAGTGGCACGAGCGAGTTATTGGGATATGGCAATAAATATGCCTATTAAACCTTACGAAATTAATTTCATTACTTGTCTCTTTCACTGTCCTTTACTGATAGATGAGGACAGCAGTACTTGTACTCGGGTACTTGATTCATTCGGATACGAAATACATATTTCTCATGCTGAAGCTTCCGGCAAAACGTCAAAGTTGAATTTTGCTCTTGATTTTAGCATTCATGAGGAAGGGTTGTTAGTGAAGCGCTTTGAGACGCAAGTTGTTTGTATTTCCCTGAGATTTCAAGGCAATGTTTTATGCAAATTTTTTCATTGAGCCGTATTATAATAAAGTCGATAATAAACTCGATTGTGTGACTCGCAGCGCAGCAGGAGTAAAAATAGTCGTCATGTGCAAATGTTTATTATCCATGGCAATATGAGAAAAGCAAGTTAATTTGTCAATGTTTATTAGCGACAGAAATACGACATTATTCACGTTTCATGATAATATAATTAAATGCCTGTAGGCATTTATGGTTTATTAACCCGGAAGCAAGTCATAGATATCTTAAATAATTTTCATTCCTCTGCGAGAGCACAGCACAGCATTGGCTGTGGCTGTGATTCCATTTAGAATAAACGCAGAGAGATCCCATGCGGCCACACGCATGGGAAATAAGAATGCGAAGATGATTAGTCGTATTGGTTGATACCTCGCTGACGGTTCCGCCGAGCACGGCGCGGTTCATCAGCACGACGTGGTGCACCTGCAGCGCGTCGTAATCAAATTACAACGTGTGAATCACGTGCCATTCGCGGATGGCTCGCGCGGCGTGGATGAAAAACGCTCGCTGTGGAAATCGCGCACTTCCTCCTCGACGGCAGCGCGTGCGTTGAAACGTTTCACGCTTTTTTGTCACCTGCAGCCTGCAAGTACTTCTGAAAGCTTAGCAGGCGACTAGAAGAGCACGACTAGTTGTTGCAGTTCACATTACGCAGGAGCACCGTGTTTCTTTCAATATTCTGGCGTATTGCATTTCATTAATTACAGCACTTGTATCGTTATGCATATGCATATATATGCCTCCTCTTTGTGCTTAGTGGAGTGTTGCGTTGGCTGCAAGACTGTTGCGTCTCCACCTCCGCGCCCGCCGCACCTCTGGCGAAGATGCTGCACTTGCACTTGTAATCGAAGCGGGGCCGCAGCTTCCATGCGCGCATTGAAATCACAGCCGGCGAGTAAATAAAATACGATTTGAAATTCAGATAGGCGCGCACAATGCCAGCGCCAAGTTGCCATTCAACGCCGAGAAGATTCGTGCGGGGACTAGAAGGGGAAAACAGCAGAGAGGTACAACGAGCGCAAACAAACGATCGGTGGAAATAAGATAAACGAGTGCGATGCACCGATCGTAGGAGAGAGCGTCTTGAGTAGCACTGCAGTCGATCTCATGATTCATTCAATGGCGATGCAGCTAAACGAGATAAAAACCGGCGCATTCACTTAACACTCAGCCGGGTGCGACTGCGAGATGGAGTATGGGGGATTTCAATACAACTAACTAGTCTACGAGAATAATCGCCACCGCCTTCCAAAATTGTGACACGGGACAACCTCCCGAGTTGGAATCTCGAAAAGACCCGCTGAGTAAAATTGGCCCTTTGCCATAATTGTATTCATTAACACGCTAGATTAGAACTATACAATAAAATGTATCCGCGCAGCGAGACCATTGTTTAAACCCACATTTCCTCGGTTGCCTCAGCATAATAAACTGTTGTCGACTTTCAAAAAAAATCCTGAACGATGCGTCATAAATCATCCAAGAAGCAATTTCTTGGCGCTGCCAATGAAAAGACTGGGATTTATTCAGCGATAGCATTCGTAGGGATCGTTGGCAGTTTCGCAATGCGAGCAAATGCGTGCCTATTACTCCTTGGAATAATTGCAACTTTTTGTCCTGCGCGCGCGTTGCTTAAGTAAGTCAAAAGCGTGGGAACTTTTCAAACACGAGCGCGAGCTAACCGAGTGTGACGCGAATGTTTAGAGCCTTAGAACGGAGCTATCGCCGCCGGCGGTAAAACACAATCTGCATTCTCTATTATATTAACTTCTTGCGCTCCTCCGCAGCGCGCAGCAGACATTGATGATCGGTTGGCGCGCTCGACCGCGGTGCACTATTGCGTTGTCGCCCCGGGGCACGCTCCAACCGTTTGGAGGCTTTATAAGCTCTTCCGATGGCGGCCATCCGCGGTCAAGACAAGATATTGCATTCAGATCGCCTTTCTACCTTCTCGCGTCGCTCGTTTGCTTTTCTTCCCGAAGCAAATGCAAGCGTTTGTTCTTAAGCATGCTGCGCAAAAGTTGCCTGCGCAATTATGCTGATGAAAGTGCATTTTTCACCTACAATAAGCGGTCCAATTAGTAACGTTAGATCAGGAACTGTGGTCAACCATCATTAGACACTTCGTGCACAAACCTGCGCCGCACCTTTGTGTAAAAGCAACAAATGCATACGGGAAGTATGTGTAATTGCACGCATGACATAAATGTTTTATAGGAAATGTTCCAAACTAAATAAACGGTTAATTATTTTATTGCGCCATTCAATAGAATAAGAAGTTACAATTGCAGGCATCAAAATAAACATTGACGGAACACTTTTCAGCTTTCCTATCCAGCTAACCTCCCACCACAGACCGACCGCCTGGGAGGGAGCTGGAGAGCTGAACGGGAACAAATCTCAGTTTTAACCACCATGGTCCCAAATGGAGGTGTTGACAAGACGTGAACCCACGATCTGCCAGCTGGTTGTCGAGTGTCGAGTCTGGAGCAGTTCCAGACAGTTGTCAACACAATGAATTCTAGAAAAAGTGACGTAATTGTCCCAAATTAACGATTAAAACCTCCCGACCCTACACCATACTCTACCTAGCAAGCAACACTAAACATACCTGCGCAAACTTTCAATCTGGGGCATGTCTACGAATCTACCCACGACGAATCTTTGATATTAGCTTGCAACCTTAGCAATGTTGTATTATTCATTGAATTTTTGTTTTTCTTGAAGCTAGTCTAGTAGTTACTAAGATGAGATCATATGGAGCAGTTGGAGTATGGACTATTTGTTACTGGACCAATCTCATGGACAACGGGAACATTAAATTAACATTGGCATTATTGTCAGCGTGCTTTTCCAACTCGCGGAAGAGATAAAAGACGCGCTGAAAAGTGGTCCACCACCGTTGATCGGCTTAAAATGCACTGCACACAAGTAGAAAGAGTAGAAAGTGCAATTTAAGCTCGCGCTCATAATCGCGGCACGTAGCCATCCAGCCACACACATTGGCCATGAGATGACTATCGTGAATATTATAATATAGATACACAAGTAATATAAAACGCGCCGGAGCACAGTCCAGACGAAGCCGTGAGAAATTCTCCAAGACGAAAAACCATTTCGGCTGCTAATCTAATGCGTCGAGAAAGGCGCGGCGCGAGAGTACATCTGCACGAGTGGGACTAGTGGAACACATCACTGGAACCGTTAGTCGCGGACACGAAATTAAACTGACACTGACCTATGACATCATGTGCGACTTTCGTTCAATCGCGAGAACTTATGCAATCAGAGACCAGAGAGAGCCCAGCCGTTGGTTGGATGCAATGTTATACTCAAGTGTAGATGGGAATAGAATTGAATTAAGCCGATCAAGATGAACGTGGATTTGCATATCGAACATGGTGAAGTACAGGTGTGCTCCAATGAAGCGTACACAAAAATTACGCCAATTCGGCAACAATGACTACTCCAAGAGTATTTGAGCAGGTCGAGGACATTGGTACAACTATTCATCCATTACACGTGTAGTTTAAAAAGCAATGGGTCCATTCGATGTAGTAAACATCCAGCTTGGAGGTCTTTGGTCACTGTCTGCTATAATACTGATGAAATAATTCATCCTCGTGGTTATCAACCCACACCAACCAGTGACGGTTTTTCGATCTTAGTGTCCATTGCATACCTCAACCAAATCTATAGTACTTTTTTGGTAAATCTAAGATATTCAGTTTATGCCACATAAATTCCAAACGTGGAGGTGATTATTGTGGATTTGAATTAGAAATGATGAAAAGACAAAACGGCTTACGAGAATATTTTACATTGTGACTAACATTGGTATGTTTTACTCCAAAGGAGCAACATTTTGATAGCGATGGTAAAGGAGACCATTCGGTTTGAAGTTCAAGTCCAAGCGAGAGTAGTTGCCCTTTTGATGAGTTGTTCAAATTTGTACACACACCCACACACACACCTCCAAGTCCCAAACACTACCTTCCCCACAATAATTGGGGATTGTGATATGTACCATACCTGAAAAGTAGTACTCCAATTTGTATGATTCGAGAACTTTAGTTTACTTCAATAGCAATAAAGTATTTTTATTCTATTGTGGTATTAGCACATATTTCTATTGTGGTTGCACATTGAAGCAAATAGCGGACGTCGCTTTACGCCATTCTTTCAATTTTCGTAGATTTGCGAGACTGGTTTGCGCGCGCGTGTTTGCAGAAACAATGCTTGATATGTGTAATCGAGACTGCGGAACGAAACCATCGATGCAATGGGTGCAATGGGTGTAGCCGTAGTAGAACGAGAAAATAAAAAGCCCACAACGGAGGCGACCAAAAGTGAAATTGAAGGCGATGCAAGTATTACTCATAATTATACAATATTTCAATCACAAGTACGTTCGTTCTGCTGCGTGGTCACACATCGCCTCTGCATTCCATTATTTCCTGCATGTTAAGGTCCCTTTGGTTAAGGTTTTGATATTGTTACTAGTTGTTCAAATGGAGTTGACGTATTGTAATAGTTTTTGGGAGGCTATTGTATGCTTTCAGTTCTCGCTTCCCAACATTCACCAAGAACATGTTTTTCTTTGTGTTTATGGTTGTTTACCGCCAGGTTGAGGGTTAATCCATCTGAAACAAGTTGGACTCTGCTGCGAGAAGTCGAACTAGTAAATCACCTCGTCGTTGTGGTGTCGGCTTTGTTCCCGTGCATGGGTCAGACACGGCTAAACAGTTCCGCCGCGTTTTTCGCCGCCACATATTCATTTCCTTCAAAAAGCCAACGCCATCAACACCGCGCTTGCCCATCTAGCCCGCCTTCGCCTCCTCGCCATCGCCCAAGCCCAAGCCTGCGACAAAGCTGCAGGCGAGCGCGAAAAACCACGCTTATACAGTTATGACTTTTTTGCTGTTTCGCAAAAAGATGGCGCGCGGCCATAAAACGCTCGCAGTGAGAACCGAAATTGCCAATAAATTATGCGTGTAATTATCAACGCAAAACCAGCACTTAGACACGAACTAACTTACAGAAAACACGATTTACGTGCGGTATTCTTGTTTCTGCGAGTGACATTCTGCCTGTAATGAAGCCTTGACGGGAATAGCCATGACTACATAACCTCAAGTCTGCTAGAAACTGGTAGTTGATTAGTGCCAATGAATTGAACGGTTAGAACTCAAACGGGTCACTGTTTGGACGATTGAAACATGATTGTGATTTATGCTTGCGAATTATGCTTGCGCCAGTGGCTAGGTGAAGGTAAAAGCTGACCACCAATTGAAGGAATTGAAGGCCCACATGCCCCGCAATACATCCGCGTGCGGAGGTACGAAATTTCGCATTAACCTACATTTGAATCTGCACACCGAATTCGACGCGTTGGATAAAAACGCACTAACACGAACAAATAAAACTGCGATAACTGGGTTCCTTCCAAAACGGAACATTCTCATGTGCCACATAAAAAGAAATCAGAAAATAACTAAAATAAATAAACTAAATAAATAATTCATGTCTAGGATGATTATTCATTGCATGATTTATTAAATGTAATTATTATTATTACTTACCCGAACTTTTCGAATATATTGCCGCCTAGTCCTTTAAGCGCTAAATAACTTAATTACAGTCACTTAAGTCACTGAAACAGCAATCCAACAAGTTGCAACTTTTTTCCTCGGATACAATTTCCCGCAGAATTTCGAACCAACAAATCGCCCGCGTTGCCCACAACAACCGCGCCAGTGCGCAGTCAATGAAACAATACGCCGCAGCAGGTCGCGTAGCAGGCTGCGCACTGAGAAGTGGCGATTGCAGACCTAGCGCGCTTCTGGACGCTGTGCATTTCTCTCACTACCAGTTCAAACAAGCGTGTCTTCGTCGAGTCGCCCCTGGATTGCTGGACCACGCTGGGCCCATTGCGAAGAAGCAAGTACATCAGCGCATGAAGGATAAGCGACTTGCAAATTCGGTGCTTTGATACTAACTACAAGAACCAATTGATCTCAGTTAGTAGTTTGTTCCTCCATTGCCAAAGACGAGACCATGTTGAAAGGAATTTGAGGCAAGTCCATATACTAATTAATTAAATATCATAGTTATTTAATGTTTATGTTATCTTTCTATTTTATCTGGAATATATGCGTTGAAGGTCAATT